>CAEFZX010029638.1:0-37352 GCA_903066825.1 Alfaro cultratus
GGAAAACTTTACACCAGTGGCAGGGAAGTAATGCAAGCACAGCTCTGTATTTAGCAGAAAAACTGCCAACTTTTGATTTTCGCAATGAGGAAATGTTTGGCATAATTCTTATTGAATAAATTAATTACTTAATGAGCATACCGCTTGCGAAGGCATCTTGTAACCTCCTAACAGAAGTCAGGATGGCCGAGCGGTCTAAGGCGCTGCGTTTAGGTCGCAGTCTCCCATGGAGGCGTGGGTTCAAATCCCACTTCTGACAAAAATCCTTTTCTCATTTGTCTGGACTGAACTCTCAGAGTCATTGTTTTAAATTGACTCCTGTACTTTTGGTGTAAGTAAGGCATTTGAAATGTAGGACCACTTGACTACTATTTTTGCAGAGCTCTCAATCAACCAAGTGGTTGTCACACATATGTGCATTCTCAGAGCATAGACAAAACTGGCATTGCTGTGTGATGTCAGGATCGCCGAGCGGTCTAAGGCGCTGTGTTAAGGTCGCAGTCTCCTCTGGAGGCGTGGGTTCGAATCCCACTTCTGACATGTTCTTGCATTTAAGTGGAATAAGAAAATCAGTTTCAGGTCGTCTCTGCCAACAACAATTGTGAGAGATGTTCAGGAATAAGAACACACATGCTGGGAACACTTTACACCAGTGGCATGGAAGTAATGCAAGCACAGCTCTGTATTTAGCAGAAAAACTGCCAACTTTTGATCGTCGCTATGAGGAAATGTTTGGCATAATTCTTATTGAATAGTCAATTGTTCATTACTCTATTCGCATACTGTTTGCGAAGGCATCTTGTAACCTCCTAACAGAAGTCAGGATGGCCGAGCGGTCTAAGGTGCTGCATTCAGGTTGCAGTCTCCTCTGGAGGCGTGGGTTCGAATCCCACTTCAGACATGTTCTTGCATTCAAGTGGAATAAGAAAGTCTATTTCTGGTCATCTCTGCCAAAAACAATTGTGAGAGATGTTCAGGAATAAGAACACACATGCTGGGAGCACTTCACACCAGTGACATGGAAGTAATGCAAGCACAGCTCTGTATTAAGCAGAAAAACTGCCAACTTTTCATTTTCGCAATGAGGAAATGTTTGGCTTAATTCTTATTGAATAAATTAATTACTTAATGAGCATACCACTTGTGAAGGCATCTTGTAACTGCCTAACAGAAGTCAGGATGGCCGAGCTGTCAAAGGCGCTGCGTTAAGGTCGCAGTCTCCTCTGGAGGCGTGGGTTCAAATCCCACTTTTGACAAAAATCCTTTTCTCATTTGTGTGGACTGAACTCTCAGAGTCATTGTTTTAAATTGACTCCTGTACTTTTGGTGTAAGTAAGGCATTTGAAATGTAGGACCACTTGACTACTATTTTTGCAGAGCTCTCAATCAACCAAGTGGTTGTCACACATATGTGCATTCTCAGAGCATAGACGACACAGACTTGTCAGGATGGCCAAGCGGTTCCTGGGGTGCTGCGTTAAGGTTGTAGTATCCACTGGAGGCTTCGGTTCAAATCCCACTTCTGATGAAAATCCTTTAATCATTTGCCTGGACTGCACTATCAGAGTTATTTTTTTAACTCAACTCTGGTGATTTTGGGGTAAGTAAGGCATTTGAAATGTAGGACCACTTGACTGCTGTATTTGCAGAGCTCTCAATCAACCAAGTGGTTGTCACACATATTTGTATTCTCAGAGTATAGACAACACTGACATAGCTGTGTGATGTCAGGATGGCCGAGTGGTCAAAGGCGCTGCATTAACGTCGCAGTCTCCTCTGGAGGCGTTGGGTTCGAATTCCACTTCTGACATGTTCTTGCATTTAAGTGGAATAAGAAAGTCAGTTTCTGGTTATCTCTGCCAACAACAATTGTGATAGATGCTCAGGAACAAGAACACACATGCTGGGAACACTCCACGCCAGTGGCATGGAAGTAATGCAAGCACAGCTCTGTATTTAACAGAAAAACTGCCAAATTTTGCTCGTCGCTATGGGGAAATGTTTTGCATAATTCTTATTGAATAGGTAATTGTTCATTACTCTATGGGCATACCACTTTCGA
This sequence comes from Alfaro cultratus, assembly GCA_903066825.1. Classification (NCBI taxonomy): domain Eukaryota; kingdom Metazoa; phylum Chordata; class Actinopteri; order Cyprinodontiformes; family Poeciliidae; genus Alfaro; species Alfaro cultratus. Next base: position 2,063 of record CAEFZX010029638.1, read on the forward strand.
AGGCATCTTGTTATCTTCTGACAGTAGTCAGGATGGCCGAGCAGTCTAAGACATTGCATTCAGGTCACAGTCTCCTATGGAGGCGGGGGTTCAAATCCCATTTCTGACACATAGCCTTTTCTCATTTGCCTGGACTGCACTCTCAGAGTCATTGTTTAAACTGGACTCCTGTACTTTTGGTGTAAGTAAGGCATTTGAAATGTAGGACCACTTGACTGCTGTTTTTGCAGACCTCTCAATCAACCAAGTGGTTGTCACACGTATGTGCATTCTCAGAGCATAGACAACACTGATACATATGCGTGATGTCAGGATGGCCAAGCGGTCCAAGGCGCTGCGTTCATTTCACATCACAAGTTAATATGTAGTTCTGCTGTTTCACACAGAAAGCTGACCACCACTGCACCGTTTCTCCACATCACATCTATATGTTAAGTTTGTCAAAGTCAAGCGTAACTGACCTACTTCTCTCTCCCTCGCTATCTTTTTCTTAGTTAAAACTTATTCCTCACCTTGTTATCTAGTCTTAGTGTAGACAGTTCATAGCAAAACACTGCATCCCTTTTTATATGAGCTTACATTTAAGTCTAGAAGGAAAATGGGGGCGGGAACTTGCGTGGGTGACATCATGCTGCAAGGAGTCTAGCTTAAAATAACATTGGAGCTCATTTAAGAATATTGTGATATATGTCGTGTATCTTGATATAGCAAAAATATATCAAGATATTAGATTTTCCTCACATCCCTCAGCCCTAGCTAGCAGTCATGCTTGTGTCATTATCCTGCAAAAGTTACTGAATGTGTTCCTGCCACTGCTCCTGATTAAACTCGTAATTAAACTAATCTGTACTGAACAGTTCTGTAATAGCAGACAGCATGTCCACGGTCCACAGCCAAATGTAAATAATGAGTCAATCAATGAATGTGGCAAGCTGTCAAATTGTTTCCGTACCATACCTTGTTTGGTGCTGTTAGTTCTACCCCTGTAATAGGTGCGACAATCTGACAATATACAGAGAGAGCTGCACTGGATTTGCTAACGGAAAATGAATCTGGCACCGCAGCACATTGATCAATAGTCACTTCTGAAACAAAAACACTGCCCAGATGATTAAGAAAAAAAAATACATCTGGTGAGTTATGTGAAACATATGTTGATTAGCAGTTTATTATATTAGCATGTATTGGCCTTCCATTTTACAGTGCAGGAAGTTTTGGGCTGAATGCTTTAACTTCCAGAATAAAAAAAGTCAAAACATGAATTGCAGCGGAATCAAACTTTGGTATGTGGAAAAGTGGATATACCATGTGCCTTATTTAATTCAAGAATGACATCAGTATCACATTCAATTCCAATAGTGCATCAAATTATCGTTTTTTATTACTGTGTTCTACTCGTTTGGCAGCTATATTCAATTTTGAAGTATGGGTTAGGGACTCGGACCTCCAACCTTTAAAGATGGAATTTTAACTTTGGTGGACAATCCAGTTGACCTGCAACTCTAAAATTCTGACAAATGCAACACTGACCTGAAAGTTGGGGTACCTTTTCACATGACCCTCGCGAACCTAAAGTGTGAGCGCTACTAAAACGTTATACATTCTGTAAATGGGCATGTGTCTAAACCCTTGCTGAACTACTCAACACTCTGCTCAAGATACATTGTAAGTAATGCAACTTTTCCCATAGGTATTGTGAAAGTGGTTGTCTAATGCATATGCACACGCTTACATAGTGAATATATGCATGTAAGTGGTGAAAGAAATATAAAGATTTGCAATTCAAAGGCGACTGTCAAAAGAAGTCCCAGTTTTCAGTTGACATGTCATTCTTTCTAAAAGTACTGAAGTTACACTAATATAAAACATATTCCAGTGGTTTAAACTTGGACATGTTTGACTAATATATACAGGATTTGAAACAGGTGTTAAATCTCTTTAATCTGACTGTACTGATACACAGGCCAGGCTCACTGAAGAATTTTAGAGTGAAAGTAATGTACAACCTTGAATTCTAGGGCTTTCAATACAGCTATTTTTGAGGGACCATCTCAATCCTTGCTGGCTTTACATGATTTAATGTTCAAACTTGCTAATCAAATGCACGTGATTCAAAGATCATCAGCAAGCGTGACCACTTCTATGTAAGCAGAGACTTTGACAGTTTGAAGGTGTGCAGCATCCAGGCATGTTGACACAAAGACAAATCATCATCAATATACTTATAAGAGCAATTGTTGCTCCGTATCTATCATGAAAGAGTTAGAAAGAGATCTGTCATAGCGAAGAAATAGTTGAGTCAAAAAGCGAAGCTCTAAATTTACTGGTACCTGAAATTTACAAGTACCTGAAATGAGTTTCCTCCGCAGTGTGTCTGGGCTCACACTTACAGATAAGGGGAAAATAATGGATGGACTGATAGCCATTTACAATCAACCTGAAGTCCCCTATTCTATAATGAAAAGTTACTAACACAACCTTGAGAAAACCATGAGACAGTATTCATTCTTCCCAGGAATTAACGTGTTAGCAAATGCTGCCGATCCTCTCAGTAGTGGACATCCCAGGATGTTCTTTCCAATTTCTGACCGTGCATTGCTCAAAGCGATTGCCACAAAAAAATATATATATATAACAAGAACTGCAAGAAGTTATCAATGGGTTCCAAGCCCAACCCAGCAACTCTGCCTCTGGCCTTGGCCCCTCAGCAAAATCAGACCTGATGACATTTTCTATCTGTTTTCTTATGTCAATAGTTGCATGTCCAAGAAGGAGTTGGTAACACACTCATGTGTGCTCTGTTCAATGTTGATTGAAATATAGAAAACATGCTTCAATCGTGCGTCCAGAAAGCGGGATGCATTTATACCTATATTTTGCATACACTGCTTTCCTGATTTACGTGTCTGTACATGAGGCCCTGATTGCTTCATAATGTTCTGATGCCTGAAATTACTGAACTACAATAGTCTGTGTTCCCTCTTAGTCATAAACTAGTTGTGCATTTTGGCCAGCATTGATCATTGCATTTTGCATTTGTATGTTTAAAAATTTACTTTTGGTATTAAGTAGGACTTCTTACCTGGATAAGGCATGCGGAACCATGGTGAGTTTGTCAGGGCGTTCAGGTTGATGTCGGTTCTTGCTGAGAAGCCATACTGATTCGACTTTGAAGGCAAGACGTCAGAGACGGTCAGTAAAAAGCAGACCAGCCAGGCACCACACATTCCAAACAAAGCCTGGAATTTAAAATCAATGTCAAGAGCATCTTGGTATTATTTAACTTAGGTTCTTTTGTGTGACTATATAAACCACCTTTTCTTTTCTCTAAAGAGAAACCTGAAGTTGAGTATAATGTCATGCATCATATTACCTAATGTAGAACACAGCTCCACAATTTTATGAAAGTTGTTTACATCCTGAAAAACATGTGGTCTCATTTGATGTTATACCTGGCTTCATTTCCTCACACCATTGAGTGCAACATGTTGTGTATTCCCTTGACATAACTCAAATGTGAGTCCAAATGAATAATTCTACAGACACGTTAAAGACTCACAGCTGGGTTTTTTGTCCTGCAGAATCTTGCTAATTGCTGAAAGTCTTTGCCAACTCTAAAAGTTGGCTAAGACCTGCAGCAACTAAATAAATTGAAAAACATCGAATTCAAAACTAACTACATTGAAATGCAACTGACTGAAGACTCTTTTTTTCTTAAGATGTTTCAGTCTCTAAATTGTTTTATATAAACTGAATTCAGAATTTGTTTTTTTAATTTCTATTCTATTTTTGATCAAACATGTGTATGTGTACACTCAGTATTAATAACTAGGATTCTTAAATCCTACTTTTGTTTGAATTTCTTATGGATTTTCTTTCATCCTTACACACTGCTCTGAGAGATTTAGAATATATTTTAACTTGGCGATGCCAGCCAACATTTAACTGATTTGTTCAGCATCACCTAGAGCTAATACATGGGGTATATTTATTTTACCCTAATACAATGTTTGCCCTGTGGTAATTAGAAAAATTGCACAATGAATTCCAACTTGTGCACAGCTGCTAAAATTAATTTCATCCTCTCTTACCTTAAACCTGACATTTTGCCAACATATATATATATATATATATACATATATATATATATATATAAACAAGAAAAAAAACTTTGAAGTGAGAAAAGACAAATACAGAAGATAATCTGAGGCGACTCACAGAAAAGAGCTTGAACAGTGGATATTGGAAAACCTTCCACTTCTTATCCTTGTATGCAATCATTGGAACATGAACTTTGCTGAGGTACTGGGAGAACAGGAGGATCAGACAGACTGTGCTGCAGAACAGAAGACAGGACAAAATGTTCATGTAGTCACTGCTCATATATTAACACTCACAATCACATGTTAAAGCCTTGAAATTTTACTTTCATACAGTAAGCTGATCTTCATATATGAAATAGAAAATTACGGTGGCATCATAGAGAAGTAATATACCCGGTCAAGACGCAGCAGAACTCTCTTAACTCCCCTTCATAGACATGTCTCACTAAAACCAGCAAGTTAGAGTACATCACCCCACTTCTAAAGTCCTTTCACTGGCTCCCTGTAGCTCAGAGAATAGACTTTAAAATACTTGAGTTAGTTTATAAATCATTCCATGACTTAGCACCAAAACACATTCACAACTGGATATTGTATCCACTCACTTCTGGAGGGCCTACATCCACGGAACCAGAACTAAACATGGAGAAGTAGCACTGTATGATGTTATATTTTTTTATGTTTTTATGATGTAAAACACTTTGAACTGCCTTGTTGCTGAAATGTGCTATACAAATAAACATTTGACTGATTGATGTCAAGACTAAGGGTTCTAAAAACTCTCCTTTGTTTTCTCTACACAGTACAGAGTGTGACATTAGCTTTAGTACCAGTTAAAGCTAACTGGTACTAAACTGGTGCTCATTCTTGGAGCAGTTAAGCACCAAAGATGAGCTGCATGCACTTGGTGAGAGCAAGCAGTTAGGCACCCCAGAACGGTTGCCATAGGAGATTCAGGGATTTCTCAAACAAGTATAAAAGAATCAAATCAACACTCCAGGTACATTTTTGTTGGGGGAATAACGTCATAGTATGATGTAAAGCTCAAAAAAGACAATTTTACATAATATTGCCCCTTTAAGAGCAACCTAAGTAAGTTAATTGTTCTCACACATTAAACTTCTTTATGCAATACTCCAAAAAACACTTTTAAGTGATTCCCAAACATGTGAAAATGCTTTGCAGGAAGGTCTGTTTGTCATTTTGATTGTTTTACTGCAGTTTCTTGAGTCCATTGAGGTCAAAACTGTAACTTTTGTAAACAAAACATTTTAATGAAGCTGTGATGAAATTGAATAGATAACTCTCCAATCCTCCAGATGCATGCATTTGTTGGCATCAATGCAAAGACGAAGAGTAGTTTTATTTATAAACATTGGTGTTTTTTTGCATATTTTGTTGTCCATATCCATGTGAATAAATAGGCTGGGGGGAAAAAATTGCACTTTGTTACACAATAGTGTGATGATTATGTGCAAAGAAAACGCAAACCAAGTGTATTTGTGGACATTTTTTTCTTTTTAAATGATCCATGTTCAAATTTAAAATGAGGTTATTGTATTTAACGTTTCCCAGTAACCCTAAGCTAAAAAAAAAATAATTAAATGATTATTAAAGGAAGTTAAGAGTCTATGATATATTTTTTTATGTCATTTAATAGTTTTGCTCCAATTCAACTGTCTGAACTGCTCATTTAAAAAGCATCTCATGTGCAAACTGTTGACAGAGTTTTTTCTGTTGTTGTTCCTACACAGTGAAATGCTTTAAGTAATGCACTTCAAAAACACACCTTTTTTACTCCGTAAAACATTTTTACTCTGTGCATTTTTTTTCTTGCTTGTTTTAACTATTGTCTGTCAATTTGTGCACCTTTTATTCCGTGGTCTGTTTTTCTCTGTTTGATTTTAGTATACAGCCCTTAGGTCAGCCCTGTGGTTTTTATGTTTTGTTTTGATGCTGTGGTATGGAACGATATCTTTGATCTTTTTAAAATGATAAACATTTAAGAGTTTAGAATCTTGCCTATGCTGAAGAAAAAAAAAAGCAATATGCTGCAGAGCGGGTCTATTTCTCCAGGGGCGCTGTGTTAATGATGGGTTTTATGTCAGCATAATTTTCCTGGTATTGTCCTTTGTGTCTGTTGTCAATGAAACAACAGATGCTTATTTTTTAGGATCATTATTTCTTTCTTTTTCTGACAAATATTATAAAACATGCACCACTCAGACAATGGTAGCAATCCATTACCTTTGTCAGAGAAATTCAATATTGCTGTGCAGCAGCAGTATCTAATTGTTCATGTCTGAGACTGGACAGGAAATTTGATCTCTAACATCTGGATTCATATTTCATGCCATAAAACTGATGACTGCAGATACACATATCAAATTTATTCCACACTATCAGAAATGAAATTAAATGTATTTGGTGGCTGGTTTGTACATGTGGAGTTAAAGTCTTGGTGCACATTCACTGAAACATGACCCAGAACAGCTTAGCTTTTTAATCCATAGAAAGAGCTTATTTTGATGTGCTACCATCTAACAAAGAGAAAATTATGAATATATTTGCACAACAAGCAAAAGCCAACCATATCAAATACTGACTGTATCTTAAAACAAGTCCTATTACTCAAACTGTAATTTTTGGGCCCCAATTTAATTATTTGCAGGCCACAGCAAAGGCAAACTGAGGACGAATCTTGGTGGAAATTGGTAATGATAGCAAAAACAATAGTACAGTCTCATCAAGCGCCTGAAAACACATCTGCGTTGTGTTTCAATTAGGCTTGGATGATATTGACTTCAGGTTTTGCCAGGATATTTTGTGGTATTACTTTGATAACAACAAACATGACCCTAAGAAATATGTATTACTTTAATGAAAAACCTCAAATTTCTTGATAAAGTTTTGCGCCGGAATGAGGTGATTTTTCAGCCGTATCAAAATAGATTATTTAGCAAAACTGCAACAGAAACACCTTTGTCTGCTGTTACTACTGGCAAAAACGACAAATAAGATGACACAAAGAGGTAGGAGGATGATGGTTCGTTTTTCTTTCTTTCAGATCATGTGCAGCTGGCTCCACCAGAGCTCTCAGCATCACACAGTTCATACGTAGTTGTGTTTTTTCCACATAAGCAGAATTAGCACACATTTGTTATGGAAACACCGCTAATTGAGCACATCTGGTGTGACACATTTGGGCACATGAGAAATTTAAAATCTCTACAGTAAGAAGGCAAGGTTCTGAAAAATGTTGAGTGCACTAATGAAGCACTCACAGCGCAGCAATTCCCCAGTGACTGCCACATTTCTTCCCAGCCTCAATGAACAGTGACAGGCCGATGAGGGTGATCGTAGGAGCGATAGCCAAAGGGCCGATGTATTTAAGAACGAGGCCGACCAGTCCAGACAAGCCCAGGACAATCTGAACCAGAGAGGCAACCAGGATGGCCCCCTGAATCTGTAGAAAGAAACCAAAGAGGAAAACTTTTAAACTCACATTCCAGAGAAAGACATTATTACTCAGTTAACCATCACCTACAAACATTATTTGCGTACAAAGTGTTCCACTTTTATCTTTTTGAACACACTGATAAACATATTTTATACAGTTGAAACTGGTTTGAATACATAAAAAAGGTAGACCTTTTATCACACTGTCTGAAGTTAAATCAGACCAAATTTCTCTTGCTTTAGGTCACTTTGAATTAACACATTTCTGCTTTCTAAATGCCACAAAAATGAGAGACAGGGTATGTCAGAGATTGGTGGGTTTTTCACTCTTAAAATCAGAAGTTTACATTCAGAATGCACGGTTTCCCCCCTGTGTTCTATAAATCTGGTTGGCTACCAGGCTAAGCATTGCTTGTTTATTTTGTATAGGCTTTTTTATACACCAGTAACAGCAATAGTGAAGATACATAAAAATAAAGTTTTCAAAAACCTGTTTAAATTGGGTTTATTTTATTTATTTCTTTATTTATTCAGTTATAGTCACTCTAGGGTGCACTCTATGGTGACTGGAAAATGACATTAATCCCAATGGTGTTCAATTCTAAGTTCAAAACCCAAACTAGGTAAGATTTTGTGTTTTGGCACTGCAGGGCATAAATGGATCTAGCAAATGTAAAATTCATAGACTAAACACCAAATAAATGAGAAACACTGCGATGACAATTTCTGAATGGAATTAGAACTATCAAACAATAACTCCGATGGAAAATAATACAAAACTGAAATGCAAATACTCACAGATCGTGATCAGTCCCTCAACATTTCCTAATGAATGAATGAAGCTCAGCGACTCGGTTTACTGTTTTTTTAAATAATAACTAATATGGTTTTTTTTTTGCATTTTGTGCTTTCAAACGCTGCAGCAGCTCACCACATGTGGCTGTTCAGTAGTGTGTTTGAAAGGTTTCATGAGATACACATAGAAGTGGAAGTAGACAATTGTTTTTACAGTGTGTTTTATTAAGTTTATAATGTGAGAGAGCAATTTTCTATGTTCCAATTTCTTTTTACGTCACAATACAAACTGAAGTCAGTCCTATTACATCCAGTGTATTAACATGAAAGTCCTAAAAAGATTACTTTGCTCTTTCAGTTATGTTGGGCAGCGTAACTGAAAACATAATAAAGTAAGCAGTGGGTTTGAATTTGGGAAACATGAATACTTTTGAGCAATTTTTGTGAAATGCACGTAACCAAATATTATGTAGCAAATATTTTGATCTACGGTATTGAGAATAACTCTTGAATAAAACGCATTTATATATGAATGCTCAAAATCCTAATTACTTATGTGTTGTTTAAATATTTTCAATAAGTGCAGCTACAGTAGTCTGAGACCCCATCACATGGATTTTTTTTTTCTTTTTTTTGTTATTTCCAGCTGAGTAAATAAAGACATCAAGAGCTGAAAAGTATGCAAGTCAAGCTCTCAGCTAAGTCAATAGGGAAAAGAATTTCAAGTGTGAACAAAGCATCTTAACTTGGCAGGTTCCTTAGTAAATTTACTGCAACAGATAGATTTATGATTTTAACCCTGCCGCTTTGAGTATCTTAAACATCCCTGCCTTCACTGTCATTAAACACCTTACAGTTATAAATCCTGCCAAGCATATTTTTATTTGACGTGTATTATGCAGAAAATCTGGGAATTACAACCCCATGCAGAGGGAAGCAGAACTGTGTCAAAAAGTGTGCAAAGATGAATTCACAGGTAAAAACTTTTTCTTTGGGAACTCTGTGACTGACAGTATAAAGTACATTGACAGGGAGGAAAGAATTATTGAAGAATAGTCTAGCATAAGAGATCTTACCAAGCTGAAATTTTCAGAAACTAGTTTAAAAGCGGAGTTCATCCAAAATGATGTAGAGTCCTGACCAACACCAAGAAAGATTACAAATTATGGAGCTAAACGTGAATTTTCTCAGGGCTTTTTTGCTCATGTTTAGCTGATTTGCAATCTGTGAAAACCTAGTGGAGGTTCTTATTTCAGGCACAGTGTCGCTGATCCATTTTACTGGGAATTATTGCCTTCTTGCTGTGAATATTTTACTAACCTCACGTATTCGTGGCATCCAGATTTCATCGGAGTTTTCCCGTGGCAGGGGACTAGTGCCATTCAGCAGCTGCATGGACAGGGTCACAGGTGCATTTGGTTCTGGACACTGCCATTTCGGCAGGGCAAGAATGGCTAAAGTAGGGGTGATGAAACTGAAAGTCCCTCCCTGAAGGATTGGTAACCTGTAAATTGGTAAATTGAGAGTTTACAAGTCAGCAGACCAGGGCGACCTTAATGGGTGGAACGGGAGCCAAGCAAAGTTAGAGATGGAAGAAGAAGATTGACGGTACAACAGTATTTGGCTAAAGTATGCATGCTCCTGTATCTTTCTGTAAACTGTAGTGTGTTAACAAACTTAAACAATATCTATCTATGAATGGATAGAACATCATATTTTTAGTTAACCATATGACAGGAAGGAGAAGTTAATCTTTTTCTGGTTATTTTAATTATTAAAAACCAGCTTCCTTAGTCCTGTTAGGGAAGTCTTGCACAACAATTTTTACCAAGCTGTAATTTACCTAAAAAAAATGTTTGGCTTGTGGACCCATCTGACTAAAGGAACTGCTTGCACAGTTGTGCTCTTCTACACCAGTGTTTTTCACAGTGGGCCACCAAGGGGCGATGTGGGGGCCTCAGAAAGTTGGAAGGAAGATGATAAAAAAAAAAAAAGAAAAACAATAAATAATTAAATAAATCGCATAATTTTTCTTACATTTTTCACCATAATTTTTGGTTTTGTGTGTTAGGCCATGTTTTATGTAAAATATAAGTTAAAAATAATTAATCTAAATATTCCAGACTCTCAATTGTCAAATTCATCTAGCATCTTTGCTGCTGTGCAGGACGCTGCTGCAAGAAACCATAAGAACTGTGGAAATAAAATAATTGGCTTATGTTTGGGGGATGAGGAGAGGGTTCTAAGTGAGCTTTTACTTTAATATAGATACATAAACAAACCTCGATGAAATACCATGTTTATTAAAACAAAATAAACAACACGTAATTATGCTCAAATCTGCAAACATTGGCTCATAGTGAAGAAATCTAAGGTCTCCAATTTCTTTAAATGAAAAATCAACCTACTCAAGTAAAAGTAGCAATAATAATATTACTCAAGTAAAAGAAAAAAAGTACAGTGCAGTAAAACTACTCTCATGAGTACGTTTTTCCAAAAAAGTCACTCAAGTAAATGTAACCAATACTACCCACTTTTGAACATACAGTAGATAACAACAATACTAGTAGCATATTCTCGTTAACAAGCCTAATAGCCTAAGCTAACATTACCTGTATCCAACAACGTTACCCAACTCACTAGGTTAGTTTGAGGGACTGTGCAAAGGTAATTGTTTTTTGCTGGTTTGCTGCCATGATTCTTCTGACGCACACTGGCGTGTCGCTTTGCTCTCCGTCGCTGCCGCGCGACCATCGTGGCGCTTATGTTGCGTTTAAAGGCGGCTCGGAAAAACACGTTACGACATGTTAGCAATGGTTTAAACTTTAAACGATTGTCTGCGAGACAGAGGGCACAGATACGGGAAGTGCGGATCCCTTACTGTATATACAGCTGTGAGATAGGAGTAATAGAAAGTTGGTCACTTTGAGGTAAAAATAAAAGAAATAGCTTCCAGTCTAGGGCGGCCAGCTGACTCTGTGGACGGTTCATGCTGCCGACACATAAAATTGAGCAAATTGGAATTATAAAACTAAATGTGCTTAACGGCAATTTAAAAAAAACAAAAAAACAAGACAGCAACATGTTTATTTGTAGGCACTGTCTCCTTGGACAATGTGCAGCTGGCCCACCAGAGGTCTCAAGCATCGCTGTGCGATGACCAGTATGCTTGAGATTTGTTTGCAGTAGACAAACACAATCCCAAGTTGTGTTTGTCCACTGCAATTTTGTAAAACCCTGCATAAATACGCAGCTCCTCCTGAGGGACTTGCCGCTCCATTGAAGACTAAACACGTGTGATTTTATTTTATTTTTTTTACATTAGCAGAATGTACAAATGTGTACAAAGGTTTTGTACACATTTGCAATGGAAACACAGCTACTCTTAACATTTTTTGCAAAATGCTTTGAAAAAAGTGCATCATTTTCTTCCCATTTCATAATTCCTAAGTACTTTTTGTTGATGTATTATGTGAAATCCCAACAAAACTCTTTAACGTTTGTGGTTGAAGCATGGCAAAACGTGAATAAGTTCAAGATGTGCAAATGCTTTTGCAAGGCACTGGAGATACACATGTTTCAGCTGTTAGAGAGCTATTTGAACATATGCAAAGAAAATAAAGATTAACTGACCTATCACTCACTGTCAACCTGTTTGCTTGGATCACTTGTGACCTTTTAAGTATTTGCCAACAAATGTAGGTGGAGAACTTGAACAAAAGCTTTAGTTATTTCCACATGCTGACTGATGCACAGATGTGTATGTGCACTTTCTAACACTATGTTCCCACATGGAGGTAGAATGGCGAATATGTAGTATCTATGAAGTTCAATAAACTCTAGTCACAGAAATTATTGGCAATTAAATAGAAAGATTCAAACACAGCCACGTAAAGCCAAGTACAGTAAAGGGAGTGCAGGGATTAGACTTGAAAGAGAAAGTCTTCCTCTTAGCATTTGTGTGGCAATCTGACTCACACCAAATCAATGCAAAGCAAAACCTGGAGGTGGACAGAGATTTACTTTCACGTAATCCCAAAAAAAACCTAAAATGTAAATGTGTCCTCTATCGTTGCAGGAAACCCTCAGGGCAAGGGTTAAACGTTCAAATATACCTGAACACAGAGGAGGCATTGTTAGGTAAGATATTTCTTCACTTTACACATGCTTCAAACAAAAAAGGGGATAAACACAACCCCAGAGCAAACAGGAACCCACCCACACATACAGTACAGTGACAAATATCCTTTTAAACTGAGGTAAGTACCTTCCTAAGAAGTTTACATACATTTGAAAGTGCCAGTTTATGTATCTGAGCTTTGCGTAAGCCAGGTGGCTTACTGGTTCACTGGGGCTTTGTTACCTGGTTCCAACGGTCGTCTGCAGCAGTGTGCACAATCCTGACACGAAGAATATGGTGGAGATGAGATGGCTTTTGGCCACGTTGTTGTCTGCGATGCAGAGAGGCTCGGCGAGGATCAGTGGGACGGCGATGATTCCGCCGAAGGCAAGGACATAGTGCTGTGGATCGTGAACGAGGAGATGGACAGAGGAGATGTTGAAGGATTAGCACTGATCACAAGACCTCAAACTTCATTTACAGAACAAGTGCTACTAGTTGCTACAGTACTATGCGATATGGTCAAGTTCAGGTACAGCTATGTTCACAGATGTGGGAGTGTCCTCAAAAAGGAATTTCACTGTAACAGGTGTCTTTTTACTGTAAGTTTAAAAAAAATGTCTGCCAACAACTGGCAACAGGTTAAGAACAATGTTCAATTTATCCATCATCCATGCCCACTTATTTGTACCAGTGCATCAGGGGGCAGCATAGAGAACGGACAATCTTGCATGGGGGCAAATCTGGAGTAACCAGATAACCTAAGAAAAATGTGAGTGGAGGACTGCATAAACTCAAACCAGAAATTCTTGTACATCTTGCACTCTTTCAGCTCACACTTCAGCCTTAACCTTTGTGTGTGCTGAGAGGAGTTAGGACGTCTCTGCTGGTGAAGATCACCACTGTTTAAAAAGAATTTGTGTAAAAGGAAATACAAATCAAAGACAGATGGTAATAAACTGGAGCAGATTAATGAAGGCACGTTTTAAACTCCCACGAACAAAGCCAGCATATTTTAGATGGCTGTTTGGAGGATTACTTCAGATTGATAGCAGATCATGATAGACTGACGTCTGGGATTAATTTCTAAGATTGGCACAAATTCGATTTCACATTTGTAAAACATGATCATGACACACTGGAAATGCCTTGTTGGGATAATGAAAGCTCTAAGTTTCTTTCACACTGTTTTAACTATGTACTACACATATAATTAAAGAAATACCAAGAGGAACAACGTACTGAGCGCTGCATGCTAGCAACACAAGAATGTACTGATTGGACAAACCAGTGTGCTTATAATTATTTCAACAAGAGGAAGAACACGTCCCCTTTTCTCTCCGTCCATCCATCTTCTTCTGCTTATCCAGGGTAGGGTTGCAGACAGGATTTATAGTTGCAGCCAAGGTGTTCAGGGGATCTGTTTTGATGGCTTTCGGATCATGTCCCTGCTTTTTGCAGATGATGTGGTCCTACTGGATTCATCTGTGATCTATGGCTTTCGCTGTGGTGGTTCACAGCCGAGTGTGATGAGGATCAGTGAGTATCCGAGGCCATCGTCTTGAGCCAGAAAGGGGAAGACATCATGTCACAAGTGGAGGAGTTTAAGTATCTTGGGATATTTTTCAAGAAAGAGGGAAAAATGGAGGAGGAGATGATAGGCAGATTGGCGCAGCATCTTCAGTGAAGCAGATGCTGTACCAGTCTGTAATGGTGCAGAAGGTGAATCTCTCAATTTACCAGTTGATCTATATTCCACCTCTTCTATGGTCATGAGCTTTAGGTCATGATTGAAAGAACGAGGACACGAATGCAAGCGGCTGAAATGAGTTTTCTCCGTAGGGTGTCTGGGCTCTCCCTTAGAGATAGGGTGAGAAGCTCAGTCATCAGGGAGGGACTCAGAGTAGAGCTGCTGCTCTTTCACCTTGAGAGGAGCCAGTTGAGGTGGCTCGGGCATCTGGTCAGGATGCCTCCTGGATGCCTCCCTGGTGAGATGTTCCGGGCACGTCCCACCAGGAGGGGGCCCAACGGAATAACCAGGACATGCTAGAGCAGGGTGTCAAACTCCAGTTCTCAAGGGCCGGCAATTTTTAGATGTGCCTCTTATGCACCACACCTGAATAGAATAATTAGGTCATTAGCAAGGCTCTGGAGAACTGATCTACACAAGAAGGAGGTAATTAAGCCGTTTCATTCCAGTGTTTTGTACCTGTGGCACATCTAAAAACTGAAGGACACTGACCCTTGAGGACTGGAGTTTGATACCTGTGCGCTAGAGGGACAATGTTTCTTGGCTGGCCTGGGAAAGCCTTGGGATTCCCCCGAAGGAGCTGAAACAAGTGGCTCACTATAGGAGCTACTTCTCAGTGCATCGCTTGTTAAAAACATTGCTAAAGCATTATTAGTAGAGCAAAGTTGTAATGACTTTCTGAAGCTGGAGTTTCAGAAAGAGCAGGAGTTTAAAAAGAGACAGAGGCCCAATTTCAAGGTATTAAATTATAAAATCTCATTTTTAAGCCATATGATATATACAGAATTTCTATAAGAGGTAAAAGGTAAGGTAAAATGGCACTATGCATCTGGAAAATACATACTGCCAAAGCTGGCTCGAGCCTCCATGGGGCCCTAAGCGAAATGTGGTTTTGGGGCCCTCTATTTCTGCTAACAATGTTGATTTCTGAAAACAACAGTTAGACAATTAGATCACTCGCACACCTGCCATAAACTTATTCCATCTCTTATGGTGCTGTTTGCATTATACCCTATGCATGTATAATATAGGATACATTTATCAGCCAGTCGATTTCAGGGTTAATTTTGGGACATCGTGATCTGCTGATACTTATATGTGAAGCCCGTCTTATCCACTGATCTTATCTTCGTCAGCAAAGATTTAAAAATCAGCCTCTGTCCTCTTCTGCTCTGCAGTGAGAGGTTCGACTTTTTGTCCATAAAAGAATGATTTCTACATACATCATCAAATATATTATTGTAAAAATAAATAACTTCATTGTGTAATTGTGTGTTTTTGTCATTATAATGACATAGAAATTGTTACTAAAAAAAAATAAAAAATCAGCTCTACCCCTTGGTGGCCCTAAGCATCTGCTTAGTTTGCTTTGCCTCGGGCCGGCCCTGCATACTGCCCTTTTAATTTCAACAATTTTCAACATTAACAGAATATCAAAAGAACCTATGCACATTTGCAAAGAAAATGCAGTTTGCTAATGAGATCTTTACTCGTACCGCAACACTGAAAACAAGTCCTTTTACTTCCTGTTGTCTTTCCATTATCAAATAAAATCCTAATAAAATGCAACGAAGCTTATCGTAACAAGACTAAAAGTTTAAAAGCTCAATAGGTGGGAATATTTTTACAAGGTGCTGCGCCCCTTCATGCAGGGCCATCTAACAGGAATGCAGAGAAAGTGCGAGGCAGATCTCATCCGATTAGATTCAGGGAGAAATAACCTGTTGGCCTCACTGATGATGAGGTGACTGGAGAACTGTGAGGTCTGAATGTCCTTCGGATTTATTACAGCCTATTTCAAGCTGTGATTTAGTGTGGTAAAATATGTGTTAAGATCTGGTCTTCAGGCGTATGCTGTGGCTCTGAGGGGATCCAGATCATATGAAGACATAGTCTTTTATTTTTGCTTCAGTCGGCCACCTGGGAATTTACAGCTCCTCTTATTTTCCTTTTCAGGTGAAAAAAGAAATATGACTCTCCCACACCACATGTAGATAGGCACCATCCTGTGATAAGAGACAGGTACTGCCGACATCTTTATAGTTTTCACTATGAGATATCTGGCACTTGTACTCTGTCCAAATTAAACACAGAAACCTTTCACAAGTGAAAAAGACACGCACACTAATATGCCTGTAAACAACCTGATTATTTAATAAGATGTTAACGGCATAACAATAATCACAATAAGCGCTATTGGCTTTAAAAATTAAAATGTGCCGCAAGGTAATAATTCCCTGCGAAGAAGTGTTTTTTCAGCTGCAAATGTTAAAACTGGCCAAAACACGTCAGAAAACAATGTCCTCAGATGAACAAACGCATATTTTTACTTTCAAGCTGAGCAGGTTTCCATTACATTTCATCACGAATCAGATGAGGATCTTTGGTGAGCCTCCAGTTGTTTGATCAACAGCAGAACCTTTAATAAAAGGCACCACCTTTTTCTTGCAATACTTAAAAATATAACTAATATTTAGTTTTATTACTAAAGGTTTGCAGGATTTGAATATCCTTATGAAGTAGTATGATTTCATATGCAAGTTACATATTAAGGGGAAAATATTACGTAAAATCTACTTTTTTGAACTTTATATAAGGGTATATAAAACCAAACCGGGAGTATAGATGTGGTTCTTTAGTGCATTTTTGAGAAATCCTTTAGTCTCCCACATTACAGAGCAGCCCTCTCCCACAACTCCTCCACTCAGCTCCTTCAGACTAGCCAGGAGCAATTGGAAAACATCTGGTGGAACTGTACATCTGCTGAGCTCATTATTGGAGCTACTTCTCAGTGCGATGCCGGTAAAAACGTTGAGGAAGGGTCGATAGAGGAGCCATGTTGTGATGACTTCCTGAAGGCTGAGTTTCAGAAAGTGCAGGAGTTTTTAAACTAAGGTTCGAGGCATTAAATTAATTATTTGACATATATAGCATTCTTTAATAACTGAAGATAGTTACTTGATAGAAGATAGTTACTTGATAGTGCCTTTAAAATACATAATACTGCCCCTTTAAAGGTTTATTGGTGGTGAAAGGTTTACAAACACTGATGTCAACAGCATTTTGCAATATTTAGCCATATTTGACACACTGTAATGATAAAAAAAATTGATGGTTGTTCAGAAATGTATATTTTTACTCAATTTCAAGATTGAACAGTCTTTTTCATACCTTGAATGCCCAGTAGACCTAATAAGCATCATATCTATATTTATACAAATAGGTGCAAATCATCAAATCATCAAATCATAATCGCTATGTAATTCACCATCTGACTGACGGTCAGAAATAATTATATTTTTTGTAAAACTGGATGCAAATTCAGTCATAAGGGAATAATTATGTTCTCCTGCTATGTAAAATCCTTATCACATAAAATTGTTTGAAGGGTATAGTTGTAACATAACAAAATAAGGAAAAGCTAAGAGGATATGAGTATTGTTTCTATCACTAGTCCATCCTCATCCGTGGTTCATCTGGGGGCCTTTTGGAGGGCCAAAGCTGAAATGATTAAGCTCTAAAAATATCTAATCTCTGATTCATGACCCATGTTTATCCATTTTGCTGTGCCTCCTCGTAACCAGTTTTACGGCATGATTCAAATGTCATGGTTGTTTACCTCTGAAACAAACTCATGACCCGCTGGTCCTCTGATTTCCTTGCGTAAGCACAAGTACGACACAATGTCACCTCATTTTTCCAATACCTTAGTCGTATCCTTCTGATATAACAAACTAACCTTTAACATCATTTGACCTTTATTCCAATTTTTTGTGTATGCTTTGATATGTGGAAGTACTCTGAAACAAATCGTCGTCGCCGATTCTAGATTTGGCAGACTTTTGATAAAGTTAATGCACACAGAAAAAAAATAATGCACTGAATACTAAGTGTCTGTAATGTGTTTTAAGAGTTTACAATAAGGGTCGCATGCATATTTAAAAAAAAAAGAAAAACCAAAACAACAATGTCACAGTAGCTGTCTTGTGCTTGCATTAAACCCATTAGGGTTTCACATGAGAACGTTATCTGTTGTGGTAAACGCACAGACATGCTGGAGTCTGATCAGTGAGATTGCTCAGAAGAAAAAAAAATGTGTGCGCTGATTGATTTTAAACCGCACAACAGAAAGAATGCTGTGGGTGTGCAACACTACAGTAACGCATATCTAATTGCATCAGAACAATAAAAACCTGCAGAATTATTAGTTTGCAAGAAGAGCCAGAAGAAAAACTAGATAATCTACTTTTTCTGTGTACTATTGGACTCATGCTATGACATAATTTTCAATATAGAGATTTTCTCATCGCCTATCCACGATGACTGGTGATATAAGTCATCAGTATATCATTAGTTGAGTAGATCTACTGATGACTTATTTTAAATGCACTCTGTTTTGGAACCTGAACTGACTTTGAGCAAAACAATGGAGAAAACGCATAAAGAAAAACCCACATAAGTGAATGCATAATTATAAGAAACAGTATGTTAAAAAGCAAACATAAATTATATATATATATTCATTTTTAACAGAAAAATAAAAAATAAAAGAACACATTTATATAGATATTCTACTGCGATCAGAAGGGCCGTCTGTCAGGATTGTAGCAGCTTGTGAGTGTAGTAATGGATTTAAAGACATATCAACATTATTTCAAATCAGACAGTTGAATGACATCCATAACAACTATCAATGTTATGAATGTCTGGCCTTCTAACCAAGCTTACCGTGAAAGCATGAAACTAAAAGTTTCAAAAGATCCTAAAATGTCATCACATGACTTGGACTAGGCCAGGGGGGCCCAAAGTGGGCCCTGGAGGGACGGCATCCTGCATGTTTTAGTTCTCTCCCTGGTTTAACGCACCTGGATCAAATGATGGCTCATTAGAGGCCTAAGAAGAACACTGACATGCTGAAAAGGTTGTTACTACCACCAAGGAGAGAACTGAAACATGCAGGATGCCGGCCCTCGAGGACCCACTTTGGGCATCCCTGGACTAGGCTATCGCTACTGTAAGAATGGAAGAAAATTCACAAGTTTAAAGGAGGAAATCTTTGCTTTCTAGAAAAAAATATATAAAATTCAAAATTTGCCGCAAAAATATAGACAATGACATTATTATAAACTAAGTACAACATTCCAAGAAAACAAAAATCTCCTACAAATCAAGAGGCATCACAATTTGCTGCAGCAGAATTTGCCAGATATAGATCATATAATCCACCATTACACCGTCTTTCTGAGGGCGTTTGAGAAAAATATGAGACGTATCTATGTGCTGTATATGAAAAAAAAAAAAAAGAAAAAGCAAAACGAATCTTGGCAACATGACACTGATCCAAAACACACCAGCAGAAAGAGACTGGCAAAGAACTATGAAATGACTTGGGTCAACTCCAAGCTCAGGTCTTGATTTCACTTAGATGTAGTTGGGTGATTTTAATGAAGGAAACCCCCAACATGTCACAACTGAAAGGGAAAATGCTGGACATCGGTGCTTGTCAGCCTCACCTCAGACAGACTGACCCAAGGAAGCTGTGCCACAATCCAGCGGTTTGCCACCATCACATCAGCGTGTGAATGGCCGAATGGCTGAATGCAGCGCGAAGCTCTTTGGGATTCTCTGAACTTGATAAAGTGCAATACAGGATACCTTACCCTTTACCAAATGAATAAAAGCCACCATAGGGACTGATGTTATTTTTATATGTTGTTTCATCTTAAAGAGATAAGCTGGTATTCATTTACCTGAAAGCCAAGGAGAATGCAAAGGTACCACGGTGGCCTGTCATTCAGGGAGTAAACCAAGTTGACACCTTTGTCCACCGTCTGTCCTAGAGGCTCATCGGTGTGTGGCTCCACGGCGTCGGTCAGCTGTGGCTGTTCATCACTGCCCTTGAAACACAGCCGGACAAAAAGGTCAACAGGTGATCAATTCCAGTCTAAGCCTTTTTTCCAAACCAAGAAAATAACTGTGACTGTCTTGAATTCTGCTTTAGCTTTGTCGCTGGTTTAGTCTCCACATTAAAAACAAAGTAGATGCCATTATCACATTCAAAGTAGAATAGTTTTTGCTCTTATTATTAATTATTCATTTTATTATTACCAACAAAAATTTGCTTGATGTTTGCTTGACATTTTGAATGCACAACTGAATGACAGTGAAGTTTGTCTATGTCTTTTTGTTTGCTTTCACTGAATAAACTGAATAATTTTGCATTCATTAAATGCTTGGTTTGGAATGTGTGTATGCAGATATGCAGATTGTTCCTGGAAAGGGAAATGACTGATTGGCAAAAAGTATTTGTTATATAAATATTTATTGCAACTTACGTTTTTCTATCTGAATGTGGAAACGGGGCATTATTTTCAGCCAAGTCAAGTAAAAAAAAAAAAAGAAAAAAAGTAACTAAAACGGGGTAAAAACTCCCAGAACACACAAGAGGTTGTTGTGGGCTTGATCTAACCCAAAAGAAGGAGGGTTAGATGAACCCAGCTTTTGCTGTTTTGCAGTTTTATTTTACAGGTTTTGCAGCAAAACAAGTCGTCCCACTTGGCTTACAGCATTGTTCTTTGAGGCTTTTGCAAGGCTTTTTTCAGCTCTACCAGAGTGTGTGTTGCGACAGTTGATGCCAAAGGTTTGGAGACCGACAGAAACCCTGTTTCTCACAATCTTTACTGCCTCACTTTTTAACCACAAATGAGGAGGATGAATTCAGCTCCCCTTAGATCCTGTTTCCTGTTTTTTTGTTTGCTTGTTTTGTTTTGCTGGTTTTACTCATATGTAGTTGTTTCAAGTTATTAAACAAATTGTAATATCTTACATAGACTGATTATTTCCAGACTGGTAGATTTAAGAAATCACTTAGAAAGACAAGGGCTGTAATGCATGAATAAGAATGCTCAATGCTCCTCCACTGTCTCGAAATCAAAGAACCCACCATTCTGAAAAGAGCAAACTTTTCAGAATGTTGAAAAACAGGAAGAAAGGAAAATGCTGATTAGGTGTGTTTCTGGTTTGGAGTGAATGAACATGGGTACACAAAGTGCAATTTTGTCAGATGTTGACATTACGCAAGGTTGCAATAAAGAGAAGCAGAGGTTGCAAACTGGTGTAGACCACACATTAGAATAAAGGAGAGTCCTCCCGTCCGAGCTGGATATTTGGACTTTGAAATCTCTCCAAGCCTTTCACCACCATCAGTGGATGGGAACGTTCCACCACTCCCAGCTCAGCCTGGTGTGCCACTCCAGGCTGACAGTCCTCCCCTCTGGACTGGAGGTTTGGACTTTTCAGAGTTTTGTGCCTCTGATCAGACACAGACCCAACAGCGATGGGAAAACTGTGAGTTTTTATTTTTTTTGTTTGTTTGTTTTGTTTTTGTTGAAACATGAGAAAATGGGGAGAAAGTCGGATTGCTCTTCTAAAAGGAACTCAGACTTATTAGAAAATCATTTTTTCAGAAACACTTTGGATTACCTGAGCTTTCGGAGAAGCAGTCCCACTCAAGAGTAATGGGAAACAACTTCTTCACCTCTTCCTGCTTCACCTGCATATCATTATCTCAACACATCTTCAACCCAACCAAGCTGCCTATGGTAACCAGCCCCACATGCGATTCCTGTTAGCATTCCTGGAGTAAACTGTCTGTAGAGCCATTGGAATCAGATGCAGCTTGCAAAAAATATCAGACAAAACCTGCTCTCAGTTTGAACATACATTTTGATATTTTTCAGTTCAAACCACAATGTACATCCATTTATTTTTTGTTTTGTTTTAAAGGGGCAATATTTTATGCTTTCCAGACAAATAGTGCCATTTTATAGTGCAATCAAGTAACTATGTTAACTTCAGTTATTATAAAATTATCCTTCCTAATTTAACGCTTTGAAATCGGGCCTCTGTCTCTCCTGCTCTTTTTGAAACTTTCATCACAACATGGCTCCTCTATTAGCCCTTTAATGACGTTTTTACAAGCATGGTTGTTCCCATGAGAGGGAACTGAGAGGGAGCTCGTACAATGAGCTCAGCAGATGTGCAGTTCCACCAGGTGTTTGCTAATTGCTGCCGGCTAGTCTGAAGGAGCAGAGTTGGAAGTCGCAGAGGAGACTTCGCAGGGGCGGCTCCCTCTGCGACTCCCCCGCTATGTGAGGCGGAGGCTCGGAAACTGCAGCGCTCAACTTCGCACAGCTGAATGGTTGCCACAGGACATTGATATGCAAATATGCATGGAAGAATCACTGCAACACTCCAGGTACGTTTTTGATGAGGGAATAACCTAATTACATGATGTAAAGCTAAAAAAGTTGATTTTACATAATAGTGCACATTTAAAGTCCAGAACTGCTTGAAAACATCCCAGGCTCAAACCTTAGACATCCGTGAGTACGAATGCCTATGATGGCCTAAAGGACGGATTCCCACACCCAGGAAAGTTAATTTTGTAATTAACTGTGGAAGTTTATTGTGCATCCATAATAAATATTTTAACACATTTAACCAGAAAACCTTGTGGGATAAATACTGTTTGTAACAAAGCACCAGGTTTTGAAAATGGAAACTTGATTACACAAAACTTATATTTCTATTTTTTTAAGAGATTATTTGGAAACTCTTTGGTGTATTCTAAGATGTTATTGCAAACAATGTCTTAAGCATTTGAAACATTTAAGATTTGCATTTCTTTTACCAAAACTGGTTCCAGATGTACACTTAGCATAAATTCATTTAACATAAAAATCTGGAAAAAGTGCAGAAAGTACGCAGGAACCACATCAAAGTTTTGAGTTATGTTCAACAAAATCCTGAACTTTAAACATTTTACAGGGGAGAACGTCCGGGTGGCAGACGGCAGCTTAGAAAACCTCAGATCTCTCAGCCCTAGACCAGTGGTTCTCAACCTTTTTTGGGCCAGCGTCCCCCGTCAAAGAATTTGTAGGCTACTTTGCACTGAATATTATTTTATTATTAATATTACTGTCACTATTGTTGTTTTAATTTTATGGTTGTTTCTGTATTTATCATCAAAAATAATTTCCCAGAGAACAAAAAAGCCATGGGAATAAAAATCATTTTTACAGGCGTCTACGCAAATTGCAATGAATGGACATTCAAGTTAAAATTGGGAGACAGCAGCCAATCAGAGTGGGAAAAAAACTATTCTTCTTCTGTGTCATTTTCTGATGTTAGTTGTTAAAAATTGCATAAAGTGAACAGATAAAAGATGTATAACAATGCCAGTTTAAACTTTGAACTATTTGCAAAACTGTGCTCTGCAACATTAAAACATGGATAGAACTGCAACTATATTAATCATAACTCTTCTTCTCTTCTGTGTTTCTCTCAGCTCTGTGCTGCCTTCAGGAGAATGGGACATCAGAGTAGCATCCATAAAATTTCACCCACATGGCATTTACTGTGCAAACCAGCGCATTCAGTGGAAAAACAAAAATCCCAGATCCTTTCAATGCCATACAAATATGGGACAGAAAGATGGATTATATCTTTATATAGACCTGACTATTGATTTATAGATTATCAGTTTCACTGGGGGGCTGCACAGTAGCACAGTTGGTAGCACTGTTGCCTTGCAGCAAGAAGTTCCTGGGTTCGATTCTTTCTGCATGGAGTTTGCGTGTTCTCCCTGTGCATGGTGGGTTCTCTCCAGGTACTCTGACTTCCTCCCACGGTCCAAAAACATGACTGTCAGGTTGATTCTCTTAATTCTCCCTAGGTGTGAGTGTGTGGGTGCATGGTTGTTTGTCCTGTCTGTCTCTGTGTTGCCCTGCGACCTGTCCAGGGTGTAAACGTTTGCTGGAGATAGGCACCAGCCCCCCTGCTGACCCCTCTAGGCACAAGGGTGTACAGAAAATGGATGGATGGATAGTTTTACTGAACAGAAATTATAAAGAACAAAGCTGGTTCTTAGTAAAATCCTAATGAGTCAAATTGAAAACAACGGAAAGAATCCCGGTATTCTGATGATTAAAATTCAAAAGTGCTGTGGTACTACAGTTTCATACCGGATCACTTAAAAAAAATTAAGAAATAAGCGCTCTCTATCGTGGTATCATCCATGGAGGGATTTCTTCATTTAATTTAGTTCAATTTTCTGTGGATTTTAGTCATTACATGTTTATAAGAGCGATACTTAGTTGTCCTATGTAAGAGTGCAGCATCCAGACGGACAATAAAACACTTTGCAATATAAGTTGTTGTTTTGACATGAACACAGCACTGCCAAAACATATGTATAAATCCATAATCTGTCATAAATCCCAGCATTCTAAAGTGGAAATTATATGAAGAAGCAACTTATTTGAAAAAGAGCTAAAATCATGAAACGTGCATGTTTAAAAATGAAAATGAGAATTTCTTCCACATTTATTGTTTAAAAATGGCTATAAGATTATGTATCACTTACTTAAATGTTTGGTGTAATACATTGTGAAAACCCTTTTTTTTTAAAAAAAAATCCCTAGAATCAGTTTTTCAAACAAAGAAAACTCACACTAAAGATAGCTGATGTTTTTTTTTTTTTTAACTCTTATGAATGATTTCAGCATGCATCTACTGTAGTTCCAAACTGTATGAAAGAAGTAATTAATGTGAATATTATAAAAATAATAAAAAATATTATATATATATAAATCCTATATAAAACATAACATATTTGAATATCAGACACCAGAATCACAGCAACGTCATCAGCCGGTGTGACGCTGAACTGATGCTGTCAGGAGTAGCAGGAGAAGTCAAAGTCTAAATTGGTATTATTGTGCATTTAAGGTGTAAAGATTGTCTTCAAGCAAACGCCCCCCAAAGGAATCACAGTGCCCCCCTTTAGTAAAAATGTCCGTCAGCGGCAGGGCCCCCGTTGAGAAACGCGACCCTAGACGAAAAAGCTCACCGGAGCAGAAAGCAGATAGGCAGATAGCTAACTGTATGGAGGACAACAAAGAATCGAGGGCTTTTGTAAAAGAAAACCGTGACATCAAGGGCAAAATAGCAAAAAAACCAAACTAAACGTCAGTTGAAGCAGAGACAGAGATTACAGCTGCTGAAGACCATTGTAGCATTTATGTTTAAGAGCCAGAAACCAGGACAGGAAAGATTCCAAAGGATTTATTACAAAACACAGCAGGATGGGATTGAAGTGGTCCTGGAATACAAAAAAAACAGAGATGAGTGACATGACTGGATGGAGAAGCAGAACACAGGAAAAACAAAAAGGAGATTTACTAGGAATCGGAGATTTACAGGGTCCAAGAATCCAGCTTCTGCAGGGCTGGAGGATCTGTGAAAGACTGGCCTTGAGGGCCTCAGAGATGTTCACTGAGAGCAGAGATAATTGCGTCCGCAAGCCAGTTATTCACGGTTCATAAACTGTCCAGGGTCGTGCACAGGAGGGTCTCAGGCAAGGGGGAAAATATCCAGAATACAACAGGCTTGAAATGGGGTCAGAGTCAGGCAAGGTTCGGCAATGGAAGCTCAAAAACTCCACTGTTATACCGGTGAGAACGAAGCAAAAAGCAGTGGTGTGAGTCAAGCAGGGCCGTAAAGTGTTGGCTCATGAACCAGGGCTTGAAGGCATCATGCAATCTCACACTGAGCAGGTGAAGAGAAGGTGTTTAAATAATCAGCAGAAGATCAGCAAAAAGAATCAAGGTGGAACTGAAATCATGACAACTATATCTGCATTTCCATTAACCAAAAAACTGCGCAAACTGAAAGTAAGAAAATAAATTTGCTTAATGGTACGACAATTTAGAAAAAAAAACAAAAGATTTTTTTTTTTTTAATATATAAAACGTTCTTGCCATGGGATGAGGTGTTTTTTTTTTTTGTGGTATCAAAATAGATGTTTTTCACAAAACTGCGATGGAAACACTTTTTTGAAGCATCACACAAGTCATGTGATCAACAGCCGGATGTTTCTACTGACGGAAACCACAAAGAAGACGACAGAAAGTGGCAGGAGGATGATGGACTGTTTTTGTTATTTTGCAGCCAATGTCCAGTTGGCTCCACCAGAGCTCCCACAGCATCACACAGCTCATGAAAAGTTGTGTGTCATTAAAACGTGTTGAATCCGCAGCTCTTCTGTAAAACCACAGATTGTAATTTCCCTTTAAATCACAGCATATGTAGCGGCTCCCAAGTAGGCGGGGCTTGTTGCTCAGCTGAAAAATACGCCTCTTCTGATGGCTGATAGATGATGAGTCATCATTGGCCCTGCTATACTTCAACCACTCATAATTTGTGGTTTGAAGTATGAATACACAGTGAAGCTCATGCTACATCAGTTGCTGTCATGATTTTTAGTGACTTATCGCATGAAAAATCTTATCGATGTGTTATTTTAATTTTATTTTTGTTATTTAATGGAAACAGCATAAATTGCAAAGTTGTGCTTTTTTGACATGGGCAGAATATAGGCAAAGAGTTGCACACATTTGTAATGAAAACACAGCTACTTTGCATGGGGCAGAGGATGTGATAGCATTAGATTTTAATTAAAATTGTTGGGATAAAATTGTATTTTCTATTTCAGCTAATTATACATTTTGTATCTTCAGAAAATTGTAATTTTTAAGTTAACTTGCGTTGCTGTCTGTGTGGAAGATGTTCATTGGGAAGTTCTTCTGCTTTGTGTCTGACTCCTGAAAAACCACCAGACATAGATTTTAACACGGTAATGAGCACAAAGAAAGGTTTCCAGTTTACAAACCCTTTGATGAATTTTGAATTGGTCTCCTAAAGGCTGTGAAACTCTGTTTTATAGGGACAGGAAACAGGAAAAAGACGGAGAGAGAAAAGATGCCTTCCTTTTTTTATTTGTTACGTTTCAAGGTTTGCTGTAATGCATTAGGACATTCTGTGCTGTTCTGGTAATCAACTAACTAAAGTCTCCACCGATCATTTCTCTGCGGAAAAAGCTTTTTGATTTGGTGATAAATAAGATTAAAACAACCGTGTGGCTGGATGCTTCATGTCTCATCGTTACTTAAGTCACACACATGATTTAAACAAGCAGAAATGCAACGTGTTCAGCATTTCGTCTCTGTTTTTGCTTTAATGTTGCAGTTTCTCAGCAGGTATTCAACTGAAAACAAAATGGCTCTGGAGGTCGCATATGAAAGCGTTTGCTTCCATCTACTGGCCTTCTGACGGCACTGAAGCAGCTGCCGAGAACGGATGCAGAGGAATGCACACTTATTTGTTGCATTATTCTGATTTTAGATAGACTACTGTTTGCACTTGTTCTCGTTTCACTTCAGTTTGATCAAAATCACCAGAAATCCCAAAGGCGGAGGAAACGCCCTCAGACGAAGGTCGCCTCATTGCAAATTTATTCCGCCAAGTTTGTGTGTCAAATGCAAACATTTGACAAGCAAATGTCAAGTGTGCATTCAGATTAAATTAAATGAAGGATGAAGATATATTCAGTTGAGACTCCTGTGAGATGTTGCTTCCCTGCAGTGCAAAAACACAAAATGTTACCCATTATTTTGGTCTACTTTCTAGTGAAAATATCCCAGTTGAAATAAGACATAACTAACTTACAGATTAAAAGCACTTGTTCCATTGACATATTTTCCCCCCTGTTCATTAATATTACGGAATTATTAACTTAAAACAAAGTCCTATTTCTTGCTAAAAAGTTACTTGTAAGTTAATTTTGTCTTATTTCAAGTGTACTGAGATACTTTCACTAGAAAGTAAACCATTATACCTGGTAACATTTTGAGTTTTAGTACTGTGGTAATTGTTTGCTTGTCCAGGAGAACTGAATGACTTGATACAATCTACTTTGAGTTTATTAACTGAACGTAATTTACTGTTTGATAAGTAGGATCGATTGGAATGTATTTGTGGCTCATCAAATCAAATCAAATTTTATTTGTGTAGCACACTTCAGCAACAAGGCATTTCAAAGTGCTTTACATCACAAAAAACACAAAAATACAAAGACATAGAACACAGTCAACAGTTGAAACATTACATTTTGCTGTCATTACAAATCAGATTGCTGATTATTATTTCATTGATTATATATGTGACTTGCTGTGAACTGGTGCTATAGAAACAAACTGAACTGAGTTGGGTGTGCAAGAGAGGAATGCCTGGTTTTAGAGCACTGGTGGAACTGAATTCAAATGCTGAGAATTTTTATATGAATAAAAACCAAACTGCAGTTCTTAACACATCCATAGACTACAGATCTACCAGCAAGACAAGCTAATTGTTTCCTAAAGGCCATGGTAGTCCAAGATGGGGGGGAGGTGTGATGGCCAAATCCATGGCCACACTCCTATGTCTTTTTGTGCACAATTTATTTTTCCATACAAACACAACACTTTAGTTTCAATAAAGCATTTATTAGTTGATTTGGATACATTTGTTAGCGTGCACATTTAGTTAACATATGTATTTATATCAACTTAAAGTTAATTTTGGTTGCTTAATATTAACTCTTTGAAAGCCTGGAAAAGCCGGGGAAATGGAGCGGAGAGATGGGGAGCGCACACAGCACTGGGAAAAACACAAATCTGGACCCGGTGAAGAAAACCTTTGGAACTCCCAAGACGCCACCGCTCTGTTCGCTTTACCTCAACATCTTGTATTTAACTCAGCGAGTCATTAAGAGCCCCACTGCTGCATTAAAGCAGCTCTAAAACTCTAAGAAATGAAAGCAAAAAAAAAAAAAAAAAAAAAGTTGAAATTCCTCAAAGTTTAGCTTGTTCATTTAGCTTCGACTCTTGAAAGAATCAAACTGGGAGAGCAGAAACACCAGACGATAGCCAAACGGTGGGAGCCTTCAGATCACGACTGTGTGTGTCACGAGCTTTTTAGTATGTAAGCGTCATTTCTCATTGTTTTATTTAGTTGTAGTGTTCTAGCTGTTGCGAATTATCAACACTTTAGGCTCGTTGTGAATGAATCAATCGTGGTACACATCCTTATGTAACACCTGTGTGTGCCGAGCTGAACACACAACCACTTCTGCTGCCTAATAAAACAGACCTATGAACACAGCAGAGTATCCAGATGACTCTTCAAACAACCTTAAGAGATATTCCTGTCGTGTGTGGCGTGTTAACAGTGGCCTGACCCCCCCGGAAGGACGTCGTGACCGTTCCGATATAAATCGAGGATATTCAACGTGTTTGGTTGTCTCGGCCCGGTATCGCAGTGTGTGAGGACAAACGAGAACACGGCCTCAATGTGACGTTTAGCTCATCAAAAAGCGAGGTGACGGAAACACTGAGGCGAATCCAAAAATACACAGAAGACAAAATAACTGCCAGGGCACACCAGAAACTTTGGCATTTCCTTTTCTCTGTTAAACATCGTCCACAAATTGTCGCCATTGCTTCGTCTCAGTCGGATACATTTGCTTACGCTGAACTCACGTTTCGTCTCGAGAGGTTTAGCGAGATTTCCCATCTGACCTCTGAATGTTGGTGAGGGAAATCCACTACTACAACCACACCTGTTATAGCTAAGATTTTAATTTATTTATTTTTTTATCTCTATGTGGTCTCTCAGGTCTTGAAAATCAGCCTTCATTTTTAAATTATTCTGGCGCTGTGTGTCTGGTTATTATTACAATTTCTACTACCATTATGGGTCAGTCAGTTTTCTTGTCCTGTAATGAGAGTCAATTTGTATTCATTTTGTTTCATGTAATACCATTTATTTGTAAATGATATTAAGAATATAATTAGCACAGTAAATTGAACAGGTTGTACAAATACCATAATTTATTAACCCTTTCATGCATAGTGGTCATTACAGTGGACAGCTATCTAAAAGCCATTTTCTTGTGCTTCTTGTGGATTTTTATGTTATAAATGCACACACACCACTGAAGTGGACACTAATGCATCATAAAATGCACTATCAACAACTGGCCATCAGCTGCAAATGCAAGAAATTATTTTTGTTAAATCCAATATGGCCGACAGACAAAAAAGCATGCTAACCGACTCTGTACCTCCTTCTACTGTAGACGACACTTGCAGGTAAAAAAATATATATATTGTGACATAAGGTAACCCCTATAGAACAATACTACTGATGTATTTTTCAAGTAACTTTGTATTTGGAGAAAATTACAATAAATCACCTAAAATAAATAAATAAAAATATATATTTTTTACAAAAAAAATTTCCCTGCCTTTTTTGTGCATTAAGAAAATCAAAAAACATTTGGAAAAAAATTCTGACACAAAGGATCATAATTCATGCCTGAAAGGGTTAAGTACAAATTTCTGGTAAGCAATATATTTCATTAAATTGAGATAAGGGATGAGATTAAATAAGCGTTTATTTCTTTCTACTCCTTTTCAAACAGAAAAGTAGTCGTATGCCAATAACTTTTGTTCTTAGTTAAGAATCCATCTGTTTTCTCTTGTCCTACTGGTTAGCTGTTTGTTTTTAAAAACCTATTTGAAATAAATGAACCAGGCATCAGATCAGTGAAAAATTGGCAACATTTTGTTTTGTCCTAACCAACCTGGTATTTTGCATTGGCTCATTTTGTCTTGTCTAACGACTAACTCGGCATTTGGAAGCCTGACGTTCTGCTTTACAATGACAGTCAGTTGGTATAAATATGAGGACGTAGATAATAAGACCTTGTGCTGCTGTGTGTACACACGCTGACCGCCTGCCATGTTCACACATCTGCGTGCGAGCATTTATGTTCCTTAAAAAGTTCGTTGAGGGAAGAAACAAAAAAAAAGGAAAAATATCAACCTCTGACTCAGCTGTGAACACTTGTGCACCCTATGCAGTCTGTTTTGTTCCATTCCCACTCTCACAGTGGGGTTCATGTCGCCATGGAGGCCATGAAACTTTGAATAAAAGTGATTTTATTCAAAGTTCCTTTCAGCTTATTCATAATAACTGCTCCATATTCTGACCTACATCTAACCCTGCAGCATAACTCTAACAATTGTTAGTCCTCATAAGGAGGAAAAGTTTCCATAACGTGAGTGTGAACAGATTTAGGTCACTGTGACAAAAAATAATGTTCACACTTTTCTGCTCGTCCAGCTGTATTTATCAATGTTTATGCTCATGTTTTAGCTCTTTATTACTGTAAGTCTGACATGTAGGTTGAAAAGAAAAAAAAAACTCTCTACCCATATGTTTTGAAAGCATTAAAATCAATTCCACTAAAATATTCTCGTGCTCGGTGAAACTCATTCATGCTTTAGTCACTGCATTCCACTGTGGCTTACTTTTAGCCTTTACTCCGCTCTGTACTTATTTTACCCCTCTGTCCATTGTAAAAAAAAAAAACAACTAAAATTTAATTCAAAAGAAAAAGTCCCGATTAGTAATGTTATGATGTCGTTTGAACTTAACTTTTCTAGTCGCAAAGCACTGGTGAAACTTTTAAAGAGAATCCAGATGACATTTTACTTACCCCAAACGCAGGATCGAATCCCAGCTCAATATTCTCTTCTTCAGTCGGATGCATTCTGGCAACAGAGGTAAGACAGAGTGTCGTTTCTTCTGTTGGCCCTCAGTGACGATACCGGACGGGATTAAAGCTCTCAACTGACTGCAGAAGGGAAGAGGGATCCCGTGAACAACAGCCACACGTCACCAGAGGATCATAGTGCCACATTCAAAACCAGTGTGGCTCTGGCATTTTGTAACTTGCTCTCCCGCTCTCTGAAATGTTCCTCGCTGTGCTCGTGAGCAAATGAAAGCTTCGGCTACTTTGACTTGCAGTCATGTGTCTGCTGATGTGTGACGATGGATCTAACAAGGATATAAGACGATTTGTCACATAAATTTGAGAGACTTATTCACTTCTATGCAGGTCTTGAGTGAGAATATTTATGCCGTTAAGTGTAATTTGGAGAATCCCAGGGTTTCTCTTTAAAAGTGGACACTGCATAGCGGTTTATCTTCTCATGGCACCCAATCTTTCAGTTGGGTGCCATGACAACTGAAAGATTGTCAAGGCACCCATGACACTGACATATAATTCCTTACAAAACTGAGTGAATTTGTATAAAGCCAGAGTTTTTTTTATATAAATTGTTGCATTAAATTAAGAATAACATTGTTCAATGGGACAAGAAAATATTGGATCTTTTATTTTTTTTTCCATTTATGAACTATGTTTGCTCTATTGAGATTAACTGTCATGAAAAAAATAATCATGCTTTGTAAGTATTGTTAGCATTGGTTTAGGAAACTGTTTGATGTTGTGTTGAGTTTGAAGTTGGTCTCTAGTGTTAATCTGGGGAAAAGAATATAAAATACCACAAAAATAAACAATAAGACCGATTTAGATATCTACAAATGACTTTACCATTCAACAACATAAATGTTTGACCGTAAGTCAAGTTGGTTTAGTTGGAGGCAACAAATACAGGCAAGATTACTGTCAGTAAAAAGAAGTTTGAACAGTTTATTGATACAAGAGAATGAACTGAAACAAATCTGTAATAAACTTCCAGAAAACTGCAAAATGCTCGAAACACAGAATTCCTTTGAGTCAAGGTTAAAAACTTACCTGTTTAGGATTTCCTTTGATTAATTACAACTGGAACACTGGTCAACATAATTGATGTGTATTTGATTGACGATTGTGATTGTGGCATTTGACAAAATGTAATATTTATTGCTTGTTTCATAATCAATGACTGTATGATGTTTTATGATGTCGAGCACTTTGAGCTGCCTTGGTGCTGAACTGTACTAATAAACCTGACTTGTTCTTTCAGGTTTATTGAAGAAACCCAGGATGGCACTAAGGAGGAAAAATGATGGAGGAGAGATGGTGGTGCATCGACAGTTCAGTTCAGTTCAAACATACTTTATTCAAATTAAGTGGAAGAAATATTAAATTTTTTAAAGCTATACAAGTTTGTTGTTTTATGTCCTTAAGCATGCTAATGGCTGTGGGCAGGAAGGATCTTCTTTAGAGGGCTGTGTAACAGTGGATCTAAAGAAGCCTTTGATTAAAGACACTTTACTATCTTTACTCAAAGGCTCTGGTAAGAGGAACTGGAACAAATAAATCAGCCTTAAATGTATGTTGTATTTAAAGGGATAGTATTTTCTTTGAGCTCCACATCATGTTATAGATTGTAACCTATAGTGTTATTCCCTCTTCAAAATCATCCCTAGAGTGTTGTCTTGATTCTTACAGTTATCCGCTATGACTCCCCCATTCAGCTCCTTCAGACTAGCCAGCATCAATTAGCAAGCACCTGGAAATACACATTTGTTGAGCTCATTATGCAAGCTACTTCTCAGTGCAATGCTGGTAAAAACATTATTAAAGGGTTAATAGAGGAGCCATGTTGTGATGACTTCCTGAAGGCTGAGTGTCAGAAAGAGCAGGAGTTTTTAAAGAGACAGAGGCCCAATTTCAAGGCATGAAATTACAATGTCAAACGTCTCTTAAGTCATATTTGATATATACAGCATTTTTACAACAACTGAAGATAACATAGTTACTTGATTGTGCTATAAAATTGCACAATATTATTGCCTTTTTAACTGTCTCTTTTAATCAGGTTAGGTCATGAGTCATCAAACATGGCATTCTTTTTGTAAATAGAAATGATGTACAGCTCTGGAAAAAATGATGAGTCCACTGCACTGAGCCTCATTGAAGGCTCAGTGTCTTTCAAGGAGGCATTGAGCCTCATTTGGTGATTTCTGAAAGGTCAGAAATCACCAAATGTTGATTTCTGATCTCTTCCTGAGTTACAACATTAGTATTGTTGTTTCTAAATGCATATGAACTTGTTTTCTTTGCATTATTTGAAGTCTGAAAGCACTGTGTCTTTTTCGTTATTTTGACCATTTCTCATTTTCTGCAAATAAATACTAAATTTTTGATTGCAATTTTGGAGACATGTTGTCAGTAGTTCATGGAATAAAACAACAATGTTCATTTTACTCAAACACATACCTCTAAAAAGTAAAATCAGAGAAACCGATCATTTTAAGTGGTTTCTTAATTTTTTCCCCGAGCTGTAAATGTTTTTTTTTTTTTTAAAAGTTCAGTTAATGTGGAATGATACCTTAAGCTTTTATTATTTTTCTTATTTATGTAAAAGTACCAATAGGTATTCTGAAGTTAAAGCAGAGCAGGGATTGGTTTATCTACTTGCTAATAATTTGCCATGACTACAACAGTGTGACTCTATGCTAATTCTATGCATCAGCACAGGGAAAAGTAGTAGAATCATAAGTAATCACTGAATCATCAATGTCCACATGAGGAAACTCATGGCTATGATTTGTATTTCTGTCCAGTTCTTCCTGTGACATCACTATCAAATTGATTGGCTGTACCTCAAATATCTTCACACAGGACACACAGTGGTGTTGTGACCAATATACAAGACAAATCAAATGCAACTGTGGTATTTCAATTTGAAGAATAATTACTCTAAATGTAGCAAAGTGCTGGGGTATTGTTAGGTTTAGCTATACATGAGACTGAAGATCATAGTTTATGCTTCCTTAAGGTTGAGGTTGCCTTAATCCTTGTGATACCTCAGAGAAATAGCTTTCATGCAGAAACTTGTGATCCAGATGTGCACAAGTGACCAGCATGTGCTACTGTAGCCGCTGACGAAAATTAGCCTGCAATGTGGGAGTAGTAGGTGGTTCAGTAGTGCCTTTTTACAGGGAACTTAGCGACCTCATCATGTTGTAATATTCTCTCTTGTACTTTCAGTTAGAATTAAAGCTGCAGTACGTAACTTTTACACATACTTTTTTACATAGTCCTTGAAACTGTCACTATGTTGTGACATATGAGACAGATGAAATTGTGAATAAAAAAAATCCTGTGCCTTGTCCCAGTGCTAACTAGAAAGAACCAACCACAGTTTGGAGGCAGGTCTTAGTGATGTTAATCACCCTCTGTGTGTGCTGCTCATCCCGCCTCCCCATCCCTGTGCTAGACTACAGCTTCTGCTTGATAGCAGGGTCTGTAGTGAATGCTAAAGCTAAATAGCATGGCCTCTGATGACAGTTTTCCTGCAATGGTAAGTTGTTTCTCTGTCA
>CAEFZX010029639.1:0-11109 GCA_903066825.1 Alfaro cultratus
ATATGGCCTGGTCATAGACATGACATGGATCTGATTGAGATGTGGTAGCTGAGCTTCTCATGCTCAAAAACACTGTGTGCTCAAATAAAACAATTCTCATAGACAGAGTGCTCCTTTCTTTATTAATAAATCATTTGATTTATTAATAAATCATTTGAAAAGATCCTCAGATGATCTTTGTTTGAAAATTCATAATTTCTTTGATGATTGGAAACATTTAAGACAGACAAAAAAGCTAATACGACAGAAATTGATATTTATGAAAACATTTTCGACATGAATGCCAACCTGCACTGTATGCTTGAATTATAAAATGACATGTCATGGTTCATCGTACAGAGAAATAGCACTTCTCTGTGCAAGAGATTTCCTTGGAAACAGAGCTCAGGATTCATGTAAGGCAAGAAAATATATTAAAAACAAAGAAATGGTGATCTGTTAGTTTTATTTGAACAAGCACAGATAATGCCTTTAAAAAATGACAAGAAACTAAAATATATCAGACCTGAAAACTTTAATTTTGTCAAAGAAGGATAAGACTCACACACAGAGAAAATGCACTGACTCATCAGCAAGAATCAGGGCGACGATAGAGCAAAAAGCTTCAGCTCCTGATGTAAAACAAGGGATAAAACCCAGGAGAAAAAGTTCAGGAAACAAAAGGATTTAAACTAAATTTGAATAAAAGATGCCTCCATAACAAAATATAATATTGTGATGCGAGGAACAGAAAGATCAGAGAAAACCAAAATCAACGAGACCATAATTTTGGCAAATACAGCTACACTTACTGGACTTATCCTGTTGCACTTCAGTCTAAATTACATTCCCTTGACTTAACCTGATCTGCACACTTTCATTTTTATGAGATTGTTCCTCAGCATGTTGCCTGACCTGAGTATTTTTACAGGATCTTCAGTCTTTTGTTCCAGAATAAAAACAAGCAAAGAAAGACAGAAGATCTTTCATTAAACAGGAAAGAGGTAAAAAATAAAAATAAAAAATACAGAAATACAATTTAACATTACATCAATAAATAGTTTTGTAAGATTTATCTCTGCATTTTTCACACAAAATGTTAGCCCAACAGTCCCTTTTTATAGAGCAACAAGTTGACACATTCTGTAATTAGAATAGTCAATAACACTATGAGTTTAACAAAGACTGGATGATAATTTGCTGCTTCTTGGCATTTATTGAATATAAAGTCACATTCTGAGCCAACATGGTTCTAAAATAAAGACCCAACATTTTACAGAAATGTTCAAATCTACATTGACATTCTAGTAGTGGTGATCTGCATATTAATAAATCCATTAGTTTCCAGTATTATTGAGGTCACTAATTTCCTGCATTTAGACGGGAATATTGGAAAAAATGTGAATTATTTATGAATGCTCTGTGCAAGCATTTTCACTTTCTCACATAAATGTATCTTCTCTCAACCTGCATGTCAGTTAAAATATTCATACTCTAGTCTACATTTGAGACCTGCCTTCACCCAGGATGATTCAGACATATGTTAAGGAGACAGTATGGAGCGCCATCCACAAGCTGTCACTCATATTCATCTGGATAGATCTTTTGGTAATCACTAATTACAAATAATTGTAGTTTATGGAAGAGGACATGACCTC
Source organism: Alfaro cultratus (assembly GCA_903066825.1). Taxonomy (NCBI): domain Eukaryota; kingdom Metazoa; phylum Chordata; class Actinopteri; order Cyprinodontiformes; family Poeciliidae; genus Alfaro; species Alfaro cultratus. Next base: position 1,638 of record CAEFZX010029639.1, read on the forward strand.
ATGACAGGAAACAAACCGTAATTTGCGAAGACGTTAATGTTCCGCCGCTGGAACATCTCATTACCACGTTGTTTACATCAACCAGGCATTGTTTGCAGGTCTGCAGGGTTTCAGGATCCGACTCTTTACTGTAACTGTGCGCGCGTTTCAACAGGCAGTGTCACCAGTGACCTTTTTACAGCCGAGCTCTGGCGGGAAATAATGAACAACCATTAAATCATGAGCAAAATGAGGGTGATTAAAGCCGGAGTGGCATTTAGAAAAACAACAAAGACAGTTCTCTCTTGAAACCTTGTATTTCTGTTTCAAAGGGACAACAATCCCTTAGGAATATATTTTTTCAATGCTGTGCTTTATGCATCTTAATCATCCCTGCTATCAAATCAGGAAACACTTTGGACACAACCGTTTTTAATTCTCTCGGTATTTTTGATCAGACGCACAAAGGATCTCCTGTGTATGCTCAGGCAGCTCCCAAAAGGATGAAATGGCCTTTCTCAGCCCTATTCAATCTATTTCTAATGGGCTGCGCTGTATTCAAAGGAGGGAGCGATAACCGCGCACACAGCGAAGTTGGGGAGCGGAAACGGTATCTCATATCTCCCACAGGTGGATTTAAACACTCCTTTATTCCTCCAGTATGCTCACAAAGACGCGTTAAAGAGAAGCATGACCCGGTAACAGGTATCAGATGGATCAATTCTAACTTTTACCACAGTGGAGGATTTCTGAAACCCTGACTGCACAGATGCAGTCTGGGTTTTTTGTTTTTTTATTTTTCAATCTTCGTCCAAATCAGCAGCAAGCTCATAAAATTTTAAACAAATCCATTATGTTCTGGCAGAGGAGAAAAAAAACAGCTAATTTTCCTTCATTTTTCCCACAGTATGGTGGCGTTGAAAAGTTGGCACTCATGCACACGCAAATCCTCACACCAATTAACGTATTTAAACCAAAAAAAAATGTCAAATCTACATAATTTCACTCCCACAAATCGTGTCTTTGTGCTGTGTCGTGCAACTGTTCATTGTAATACAGAGCTGCGCTATCCATAAGGATTATAGTGAGGATTTTTTCCAGTTTTGGCGTAATGTGGTTAATGCTTTTGTGCTTTTCTTTTCTCTATCTGCCCAGTTTCAAACTTCAGCTGTCAGTGTGTCAGTGCGGTCTCACTCCGGCGGTTCTGTCTCTTCCTCTCTTGGTGGCTTTTATCTGTTGGCTTTTTTCATATTTTTCTTTGACAGCACAGGCTTGCAAAAGCCAATAAATCCATTTTACCACCGGCTGCTATGTAATATGGGATTAAGTTAAATTATAATTAATCAAATTGGACTTTAGAACACCAAAGGAAAAACAAATGCGTTGCAGTAAAAAGGAATTAATTATTTTCTTTCTTTTTAACTCCTGTTGCGTTGCTTTGAAAGTGACGTTGATAGCCGCCGTCATCTCCAGCATGACTTCCTCCTTCTGAAATGGTTTACTTCAGATGTTACACCTTTCAGAAAGTTTCCATTTTGTCTCATTAGTCCTGAGAACACATCCCAAAAGGCAATTTTGAAAAAAAAACCAACAAAAAAACAACAAAAAAAAGACAACTGAAATGAATAGATCCAGTCAAACCAGTTGGCTCCACCATGTCTCAACGATTAAACTGGATTTAAACTACAACTAGGAAAAGAGGTGCAGAGCAGCAATGGAAAAAAGGAGCATTTACAACAAAACACAGGGGTTTTAATCTATAGGTACATCAAAAAGTAAGATATAATTTAAAAAATGTAATTGTTTTTGTCAATAATTACACATTAAATGAAAAATTTCCCAGACTTGTCATTTTGATGAATATGAATATGGCATAAAAATAATGAAAACCCAGAAATCATAGTCTCGGAAAATGTTATTATTCATAAGATAAATAAAAAAAGCTGTTATTTTGAGCAGATATAATAGACTCATAAAAAGTATGTCTATTTCTATGTGCTCTTGTTTTCATAAATTTCTGCACCAGATTCTTGTAGGAAATCAGGTTGCAGCCTTTTCTGGTCATCAGCTTTGTTGGTTCTGTTCTGCTCTCTCTCTCTCTTCTTCTTGACAAAACCGCACAGATTCTCTGAACTCATCACTGAAACCAGACATTAGATTATGTCTGCTGAAGGAGCTTGACATGAGGAATGCAACATTTGCAGCTGATGTGTAGAATTTCCTCTCAAGGCTGCGGTTCTCCCTGTTGCTTCTCCATATTCTGCTTCTTCCTTTCAGCTTTCTAGGAATGTGCTTTCATACTGCACTCTGCAAACAACCAGCTTCTTTAGCAACACAATTTTGTGGCTTACTCCCCTTGTGAAAGGTATCTGTAACTGTCCCCTGTACATCTCTCAAGTCAGCAGTCTTCTCTATGATTGACTAACCTACTGACCCTGACTGAGAGACCGTTTAGAGGGTCAGGAAACCTTTGCAGGAATTTTGACAGCTGGAGATGAACTTTGAGATCAACGCTACCTGTTTAAATGAAACAACTCTTCCTCAAATCAACGGCGAGGTTGTATGCCCCGCACCAAGCAGCTCACCCTGGAACGCTCAGGGTGCAATGCCGATCACACTGCAGATCCCATGAGACGACTAACAGGGAGAAACTTTCTCACTTTATTCAGTTTTTCTGAGATGTAACTGTATATTGCTCTGGATTTATAAGACTGTTGTAATGGCATGTCATATAACTAGATGACACAATACAAGCAGAATGTGTTTTATTACAAAACATGCATGAAAATTACTCAGATGTAAAATGTCAGAAAGAAATATAAAAGATCCACAGAAATAAAAATTTTCAAGCGGTTCATTGTCCCTGTGACTGTTTGCTTCAGGTTGGGGAGCTGAGTTAGTCTATCATGGCCTGTAGATCATCACACATAATCTGACTCAAATGAAGCGAATGCTTCTGCTGTTTGATCTTTGTCATAATTATCTCAAGTTGAACATTTCATTGAATTTTTTTTTCAGAGATAATAAACCTTGAAACCTGCTTCTTTGTGCCAATTCTTGTTTGTTTATTGTAATTCTCACAATGTAGTGTCAATTCTTATGACTCCTTTTGACATAAAGCAGGAAAGTTGTACATTTTGTAGAAATAACTTTTTTTTATAAAGTATTTCTGTAAAAATTCTGCATTGGAAATTCATTGTTTTTTTTCTTTCATTATGTCTATTATTATTGCACAATTGTTGAGGAAAATGAATGCACCTTTGGCTTTTTACTTTAAATGCCAACCGTAGATCGTTTTGTATGAGTCATTACAAACAATATGCAAATGAAAATCTTGGTGTCGGCAGGTTTTGCTCGACAATGTGTATCTTTGTGAAAAGACTCTAATCATATTCTGGGTAAACAGATGCCCGCATTGAAACAAACAGGAGAGAAAAGAATTGCTACTCTGATCTTTAGCTGGACAGGTGGCCAAACAATCACATTCTGTTGTGTTTGTGCATTGGCAAAAAGAGGAGGCACAACAGGCACACTGGACCGATCGCTGCTGAGAAAGACATCGTTTTTCTTCTGTGCCTCATTCCTCGCCGAGGAGATCATAAACTCCTCTGAATTAAATCATCAACTGAGCCTCCAACCTGGAGGAAACTTTCAAATGAAGCTTAATAAAGTTATGGCTCTCTGTTTATGCAGACCTTCAGCAGTCAGGTTAAATCTAATTCTCAAAAGGAAGTTGAACATTGCAGATCCTGCATCCTGTTACCAAGTCAGATCCAGTTAAAGGGAACTCGCATGTCCGCCTGCGAGGGAGGGGAACGGATCAAAATAGAGAACATGGACTCAAGAACAGGTTGTGTCTGATTAAGTCTGCCCCCTCGAGAGAGAAGGAGCCGATAAGATTGATGGGAAAGACACCAGCTTGGCTGCGTTAGATGGAGAAGATCATCTCGGGACTAATCAAACCTACAATAAACACAAAGTAAACACCCAGAAGAACTGGAGTTCATTCCATTTGAGGCGAATTGGATTAAAATGCTTTTCTGTAATGGCTAAGTCATCCCACAGGGACAGTGGTTGTCTCATCTCATTGATTTCCACTGAAAATCAGATGGTGTGCCGTTTTACAGCATCATTACAAAGCCTTTTACTCGGCCCTAATGCTCCTCGCCAATCACTTACACTTAAATGGAAAAATACACGTTACATGTACATGGCTGGCAAGTTTACTGCAAACGAATAAATTCTGGTTGTGCACAGAGATGTGTTAATTAGTTGACTTGGTGGTAGGCAATAGACAGAAGGAAGTTAGCCCACAGCGATGGAAGGAAGTGGTGGAGGGTGTCTGTCAGTCTGTGCTGCTCCTGCTGGAGACGAGGGAGAAAAAAAGGAGTCAGAGGAGACATTCTTAAACTCTTATCACCTCTCTGACTTCCTTTTTACATGGCAGAGTTACATTCACCCTCTCTGCCCTGTCCTTCAGTCCATTTTGCTTTTGTAGTGTCACTCTTGTCAGCTCATCTCTTTTTATCTTTTTAACATTCAGCATCGCAGAACGTTGCTTGGGAGCGGGCTTCAGCCTTCTTCCTCCCAAAGGGGGGTTGCAGTGACATTAGATAGCTCCCGGTGAGAAAGCACAAAGACTTTCCAACAGTCTGCTCATCCTAATCAGAGTGCTTGCTGCAGAGATCAATCAGAAATCGGACTGCAACATGTGTGTGATCTTTACCGAAAACTTCAAACATCCTCTGTGTAACCATGTGTCTCATTAGCTCATTAGCCTGCACATTCATCAGTGACGGGTGGCGAATGGAAGATGAAGACACTAAACCTTAAAAAAAAAAAAAAAAAAAAAAATGGTGCTACTCTTCAGTGACATTATCTAAACAAACCCTAACTCTGCATGCACATGCACACACATGTGATCCAGCACACACACATACACACACTGGTACCCCATATAAGGGCTACGGGGCTGTGTTGCCATAGGAACGAGAAAAGGTAATGGCCATGTTCTTGAGCGGATGCCACAGGGGGTGAGGGGCAAAGGCAGGGAGTGTGGGGAGGGCTGGGACTGAGTCAGAGTTACATACAAATGTGAAGGGATTTAACTTATAATTTGCTGTCCTTCTGTCAACTGTGTCTGACACAAACAGATCAGGTGACAAGGAAAAACAAAAGAAGTGCAACAAGTTGAGAATAACAGTGATGTCAGGCTGCTTGGTTTTCTGGAGAAAAAGAAAAGGAAGTATAACTAGTGTGGTTAGAAAGAGAATGAGCTGTGGAGTGCAGCTTTAATTTCACCACCCCTGGTGTGAGTGAATAAATAAACCTATATGGAATGAGTTCATCCTGTGACCAACACTTTGTGCCTGTCTGTGCGACATCTCAACACACTGCTGACAAAAGCAAACAACATCATCAGCCTGATGGTAGACAGTTTAGGTCCCAGGGTTCAAATTTGATTTAGCAAAATAGAAGAATCTATGACAGATCTCCTCTGTTTAGATTTAAAGTGAACAGCATTGCTTTGTTTTCTCCTTGAAACCACTTCTAATTTCTTTAGGCTTTGTTTTTAAACCACTGTTTGAAATGGCATTGACCCATTGTTCTAATTCTAAATGTCTTTAACTTTACGTTTTTATCCAACCTAAACAGGAACAAAAGGAAGAAAGAAGATGCATGTTAAAATGACCAGTATCTGAAAATCTTGTCTTGAGAACAAAGGAAAAAGATCACCTGAGAGATGTATAGTCTTCAAAGATGCTGCAGAATTGACTGCACATGCTTCCTGTAAGACATCCAAAGTTTCACTAAAGAAGTTTGTTTTGATGGCTTATTATATATAGCAAGCTGTATTCTTAAAGTAGCTAGTTTTCAGTTTTGATAAATTCCTTCTGTTTTGTCCATGCCTAAAGATAAGTAACTCTGGGGAAACTTTTGTAGTTTTTGCATCATTTCCAGCTGCACCTGTAATCAAAAGAAGCTTAACTTGTGTCATGAACAAGTGAGTCTTGAACACACACTCACAGGGAAATGGGTTTGCTCCTCAGATTGGTGGCGGTGATTTAATTAGTTAACAACGGATGAGAAATCAAGATTAATGAATTGAAAACCAAAAACAAAAAAGGAGAATTTATATCTCATATTATGACTGTTATGATGGTCACCAGAAAATAAACTGTTGTAAGGACAGATCAGGCATTATTTTAGGTTTTAGAAATAATAGTTGTATCACTTTGAAATAGGTTGAATCTCATCCAGATTTCTGCTTCCTTTGATCCCATTTTCACCTTACTGACATAATTAATATGCTCTCTGCGTCTTACAAAACTTCTAGAGAAGATCATTATAGTCAAATTAAATCATGTTTTTATCCTCAGAAGAATGTAGTTGCAAGACAACAGCTGAACCCACAGACAAAAATCCAAGCTCACTTATGTGTGCTGTTAAGTTATCATCCCCTAACTCTCTGTCTGTAGCCTCATTTCCTTCCCAACTTGGGGACATTTCATACCCACTTTGACAACCAGTGATTTTCCAATTTACTTTTTCCCTGGAGGTGTGTTGTGTGACTCCAGTAAACCAGCAGGGTGGCACTTGGAGTCATTTTGGTTTGATTGTGGATCCTAATCATATCTCATAAGAGTCAAATGGCCCAAATTGGGATCAAAACGACAATAAATGGAAACAAGGAACAGAAAGTGTTTGGAAAATGTTATAGTAAAGTAACTCTCAGCACAAACCTGGCATGTATATCACAAAGCCACATAATCACACAACAGTTTTAAGGGGGATGGTGCCATTATATCATAATGAAGTGAAGATGTCAGGGGGTGGGGAGTTTCTCTATTTGACCCATCACAATTACAAAAACAGCAGGGAAACATTTTTAGTTTAGTGATCCAAGTCTTAGAAATGTGAGCGCAGGAGTCTTCATTAAACTACAATGTAGAAAAAAAGGATGTTTGTGTATTAGTCCGAAAACTATTTTGTCTCATGTTTTTGTCCTTTGATATACTCTATGTAATAATTAATTTTTAGTTTTACAAAATATTTAAGTTTTTGAGTTTGATTTTTTTGTCTTTCTTAACTTTTTTTAACCTATGAAGTAAAAGAAAGACAATATTCTTCTTCAATACCCTTGATTTAAGAAATTTTCTGACGTTTTATAAATTATATTGAAACTAGTTGACCAAAGAGAAATAAACTCACAGGCAAAGGTTTAGGTACAGGATTACAAGATGGTTTCCTTGCCAGCCTAAAATAAAAGACTAAAAAAAACTGCAAAGAATGAAAGTAAGTTTAAGATTGGAGCATGAAGAAATTTGGAAAAGGTAATTAAAATGAAAAAAAAAAAGAAGAATTATTTATTAGACTACTGCATAGTTGAAAGTCATAACTACAGTACAGACCAAAAGTTTGGACACACCTGGTCATTCAAAACGTTTTCTTTATTTTCATGACTATGAAAATTGTAGATTAGATTGTAGAAAAACCTGACAGGGCGCACCTGTGAAGTGAAAACCATTTCAGGTGAACCTCTTGAAGCTCATCAAGAGAATGAAGAGTGTGTGCAAAGTAGTAATCACAGCAAAAGGTTGCTACTTTGAAGAAACTAGAATATAAGGCGTATTTTCAGTTGTTTTACACTTTTTTGTTTAGTGCATATTNTGAATCTACAATGTCAATAGTCATGAAAATAAAGGAAACTCATTGAATGAGAAGGTGTGTCCAAACTTTTGGTCTGTACTGTATATAAAAAGGAGGAAAAACACTTTTGCACAATACTGTGACTAAAATTATATAATTATCTGAAATCTTCATGAGCTGTATGGATAGCAATAGATAATAGGTGGAACATTATTTTTAGGACAATCTGCCAATTACCACAGTTTATCAGTTTTCTCCTCTCACCGAGCCGGTGATCACCTGCCGCTGTGATGCTACTATCTTCCTCCCTTTCCTCTTCCTCCTCACTGCTCGATGCCTGCTTTTGTGTCACTTTGCCCACACATTGACAGGGGGGCTTTTAAAAATAGAGATGATCCACCCAGATTACAGAGTTTTAATTACAGAGCTGGAGATGCGATGGGGGTGTCTCAGGCCTCTTCCACTGACAGGGTGTTGGGAGAACTGAGATGGGTGAGGAAAGCTCAGGCACAGAAGTATAGTGAATTTAAACTGTGTGCTAATGAGTGCCGTTTTACATAGTGAGGTTTTCAGGCTGTTTATTAGACATGTACCGCTTGGTGTGCTGTGGAAATGCACATCTTGGGTACATAGGAGTTATTTTTAAAGACCATCAGGAACACGTGAGGTCAGGAACATGGTCAATTAGCCATTTAAGAAGAAAAATCACTTTAAATCAAAAATAAATGAATCATGTTCACTTTTACTTGATGGTTTCTGTTTGTTCTCAAACTCAGAATGAACAATGTTGCACATTACTTAGAAACATTAGTAAAATTGCATTCATAATTTAAGATTTCTACCAAATCTGTAAAAATAATATGCAGGGATTATGGGATGTTTGATGCAGCTGAATGAAATCTCAACCTGCATCAAGAAAAACTATAAGCAGCAACGAAAACTATATTTTTCCCCCCTGAAAGCTCAATCACTAAACTGGAAAAACTATAATGAGCAATATTAGAAATTGCTCGCAAATGCTATCAGTAATCATACAGAGTGAAAAAGTTATGTTATAGATAAATTATATCACTCAGTTATTGAAAAAATATGGTTGTCCTCCCCCACCATGAGAGGTTATCTCCACCAGATTGGATTCGGAAGAAACATTTTAGATTATTTTGAAAAACAAAGAAGGCACTGTTAAATCTGCACCATTTTATGGACAAGCTGATACCACTGTAGCACAACTACCTGCTACAGGATGCAAGAAAAGTAGCAATTTAACTGTGAGTAACTGTTTCAGAAGTAATCCAAATACTTCTTAGATCCATGATTTATCCGTTCTGAAACTGCATGGTGTAGAAAAAAGCCACTTCTATAAGAGCAAGCAAAAGTTAATCTATTTATGTCTTGTTTTAAATCCTTTATTTAACAAGAAAACTTATTGAGGTTAGATATCTCTTCTTCAAGAGAGTCCTGGCCACAACAGGCAGCAACACAAAAACCCTTTTCCAAACATTTTCTGAGCATTTAACATTTAACAGTAAAGACACTTGAACCATAAAGCCCAAAAGATAATAAATGAAGACTAAACGCTGCATAAAGGTCCAAAAAGAAATACAGCAGGTATCAGATCATGTATGCAAGACTATGTACAGCAAAAGAAATCAAGCTGTTGGAGAATTATGAGGCCATACATGTGAAAACTGATGTCTAAAAGCTCGATATTTTAAGATGTAGATCAGGGGTGCCCAAAGTCGGTCCTCAAGGGCCGGCATCCTGCATGTTTTAGTTCTCTCCCTCGTTTAACGCACCTGAATCAAATGATGGCTTGTTAGAAGGCCTAACAAGAACACCGACA
>CAEFZX010029641.1:0-10994 GCA_903066825.1 Alfaro cultratus
GAATTTTAGATCTTTGAGTCCATCTCATGAAAAATGGGAGCAAAAACAAAAGTGTTGCGTTTATATTTTTGTTGAGTGTATTTGTAGTGTGATGAAGACATAACCTGTGAAGACATTTTTTGATCTTTAGGCTATCTCTTACAGAAACAATGGTTCAGAGTAAGTCTTCAACTTGACTTTTTTTGTTTTCACACCATCAGGATCTTTTAAAAATTATGAAGACTGTATTACTCTGTCTAAACTGCAGAGATTGTTCAGTATAAGAGGACCTACTTTTGCAAGTCAACAGTCCTGCCAGTTTCAATGGACAGAAGGCTTTTTGACTTAACTCTCTAGGCTTTTGAAAGGTAGAACGTCTAAAACGAAGTGACATGAAAGCCAGAATTTATTTATTTATTTTTTTGTATTTTATTGAACGCGCTAAGTTACAATTAAAATTTCATCAATGCAAACAATAAACATTCAAAGGAGTGGGTAGAAGTATAAACTTAAAATGCACCACTTCTATTTTGGCTGCTTAAGACTAATGGTTATAGACTCTTAATGATCAGATGAGCCACTCGTCTAAATTCAGTTTTTCATATTGTGCTGCCTTGTTTTGTCTCCTGAACCTGTTTATGTTTTTGCATTTTTAAGCTGTAATTACAACCTATTTGGGATCTATTAATATGAATGAAAGTAGAATTTTAATTTCTTCGCTATTTTCAAGATTTTTATCAGGAAAAATAGTCAACTGAAAAATTATGATATCCACTTGAACAGATTATGAAAGATATTCACCTAAGTTGCATTTTTGTAATATTCACCAAAAAATCTTTTTCAACGTGATCGAACAGGTGTGATACTAGAATAGCATTAAATGATTATTACATTAATAGCTCAGGGTTATATGAAATTCTTAATTACAGATTACTATTACAGTAATATGTACTACTATTCTTAGTACATATTACTATTACAGAATAGTAATATGTACTATTCTGCAAATCTGTGCTAAAGAGATTTTAAGGGAGCTCAACTTGTGTTTTTCTTCTTTTGATCAGCATTACAGGCCCCAAATGTTTTTGGAAAACCTTTCAGGCAGCCTGCACAGCATACCCAGCACTAGCTCTGGTTTGGTATCCTCTACCTCCAGCAGCAACTTTAATGCCAGTGGTCATACTGCCACCTCCGTCCACAGTACACCAGTCGTCACAGGAGGTTCCACTGGAGAAGTGACTGGAGGTAGCCTATCGGATATTATTTCACTGGACTGAGCCACATTCCTCTACACCTTTCAATGCCTATTTTAAAGGTTTTCTGTGGTAAATAGTAAATAGTTTTCAGATTCCTAAGCATTTTGATCTTGCCATTGTCTAGTGCTATTTTTACTGGATGAGTTAAATAGAAAGAGAGCAAAAACTTTACTTACGGTAATTTTTTTTTGTCACAAAATGGTTTAGTTCGTCATTTTAAATGTTCAATTACTCTGTGAACATGGAAAGTGCACAAAGATTCCCTCTGAGTGGAGAGACCTACTGAGAATAAAGAAGCTCCCATTAGAAGGAAGTAGTGAGTGGACCTAACCTAAGCAAGAAAAACGAGTGCAAAATAAATGTTTTGAATTATACAAAAACTTGGTATGTTGGTATGTGATAAAATGACCAACTTGCAGCTCATATATGTTATCAGTTGCGATATATTATCTATATCTTTTTGAGTTTAGTTAACTGGAAATGTTACTTATAGAGCTATATGTAAGAATATTTCATTTTCAGATGATATTTTTGCGACATTTAACCAGTCCTATTAAAACTTAAAAGATTCTAAATGTGAGATGTGTACTTAATCCTTTCTAGAGTGTCTGCACAGCAATGTGTGTACTCAAAATCCTGATTGCTGTTATTAAATGATGTTGAAAAATTGGTATGACATAATTTTGTTAGAAATGTGTGTCTGAATGAATAAACATGTCGAAATTGGCTTTGTGTTGCTAGGTAGCACAATAAATTGTAAAAAGCAAGTATTGTATCAGGAATCACTGTTAGACTTTCAGAATTTGTCTTACTATAATTACCTGTAACTTTTTTTATTTAAGATGTTTTATTTACTTAATCACTGTCAGCAAAATGTTTAAGTCGGAAAATCAGGAAGAGACAGAAATACTAGGGAAATGTTTCTTCTAAAAGAATCTTTCTGCAGTTGTGTGACCTAACCTTGAGACAGATTGCATGAAATTACTTAATCATTGAGCCATACTCCTTTATGACAATGCAACCAGACTTACAATTGTCTAGTTTTCATAAATAATGATTTGTGTCTTATTTTGGTTATCTGCCATTCTAAACCTTGCCTTGTCGAACAGTATGTAAGGCTTTTAAAATTATTTTAAAAGGAAACCTTCAATGTTTATAACGGTAAAATTTTTAACTTGAAAATGTTTTATAGGTTTAGTCACAGGACTAAAACCACTGAAATGTTAAATAGTACATGAAGACTGAAAAACTTGTAATAGTCATCAACACATTTTGAAAGCTTAAAACCAGATGACGGAGCAAACAAATACCATGTTTTCTGCTGATCATTTCTGCCACTGAGTTCTACAAATCACAGCCCACTTATCAAAAATGCACATTGAGGAAATACTGTAGTAAAACCTTTTGCCAAGAGCTGCTCAAATAAATTTGCATGGTATCTCTTGTATACACATGTTTTTGAGAATGCATATGGTATATTAAAGTTCCAAGTCTTTTGCAAATTTAAATTTTTAATTGAAAACTTATTTTTAATAAGTTTGTTTATATGTTTTGATTAAAAAGTTCAGAAAAAGCATTGAGTATATGTTTCAAAGTTTTTGCATGAACTTTTTTGTAATGTAGGGTTGTGAATAACCAAGAACAAACCAAAATGATATTGGTAGAGCAGAAAATGTTCACCTGCATGTAAATATTTAACATAGGATAACTGGATGTTAGCCTTTTAAGTAAATGTTGGCAAAACTCCAATCTCTAAAAGGGAGACAGCAAACAGGGGAAAGAGAGGCAGAGCAGTAGCTGATAAATATATGAAAAAATAATCATTCAAACGCAACATAGCATAGTACAGGTATCCAAATACATTAAGCAACATGTTCTCAAGCCATTTTTTGTGATGAATCTCATGTAACAAGTTAATGCAGCAGGTAGAATGAACTGTAGGACTCATTAGGTTGGCCCTTTTTCATTAGATTATGCAGAGTTGAACTTTACTTATTGAACAATGCATTTTGAGTTGTTTTGGGGTTTTGATTTATTGATTTCTAGTTTCATTATTCTGTGTACCTTAGTGTTTTTGATTAAATCAGCCTTGTTTCTATTTTACTTTAGTTCAGTTCTTCTCATGATTCTAGTTTAATTAGTGTGTGTTCATACTCACACTAGACTTTCATCAAGCAGACTGTTTGAGTCCGCTTTAATCAAACTCTAGTTCTTTTACCTAGAAAGTCTGATTCATTTGGGGAGGTGTGAATGCACAATCGAACTCTAATGCGGACTAAAAAAGCGAACACTGGTCTTCCTAAAAACCTCGGTCTGGGTTCAGTTGAGTGAACCCAGACCTTCAACTGAACTTTTTCAGTTGAAGAAGATCTGGCTTCAGCTGCAAGTGGATCGGAGACCGCTCCAACAGCAGGAAACTAACTATAGCACAGGACATTATGATCAATATATTACTCTCTGCTCTCGGGTTTAGATGAGGTTTTGTGTCTCTTGCCATGGCAACAGGTCTGTGTGTAGAGTAAAGCTGACTCAGAGAGCGAGGAAAAGCAAAATGTAAATGGTTTAAAGTTGTTTTACATCTGTTTATCCCTTTGCTGTGGCGCACTGAAACAGCAATTTGTAATTTTTAAGCCTTTAATAAACGACAAAAACTGGACTAATTGCCTCGTTTGTTTGTAGAATGTGGCGATATCCATAACAATCATCAAACAGGATCAAATATTTCATAAAGTATATGAGCTATGGTTTGTTAAATTTTAACAAACTAATTTATTTTAAATTATTAATCAATATTAAAGAGAAATTTGCTTAATCCTCTCTTGCATCTTGACCACATCTATAAACAAAACTGTTTATAGATTTATGGGGAGAATACATATCCTACATGTCAAAACATCAACAATTTTCACAACTTTAACTTGAACCATATTATATAGAAATTAAGTAAGAAATAAAGATTCTATGACCATTTTTGTGACAGAATCTTGCTCGTCTAGCATTGGAACAGTCTGGTTTTGTGGACATGATTTTCTTTATTATTAGTTCAAACAAGTATGGTAATTACAATAGTGTAACTCTACAGAAGGTATAGCAGAGGCAGACTTAAGAAAGGGAAAAGAAATGCCTAAAAAATAAACTACAACAAGGGGATTAATATTTTTGTGTTAACATGCATTGGTGGGCAATTCCATAAATTTTTCAGTCAGGTATTCATATGTTTCAATACATTTCAGAAATTTCAAATATAACTGGAATTCAGATTAAAAAAATGTTACAAACTGTGGACTACTTTGCACTGTTTGTTTATGAATAAAAAAATTTGCCAAACAAAATATCAGATTATATTATTGTTTTGTTTTTCATTAACACTCCAAAAGTTACCATATCTCTAGAAATAGTTTCAGAAAGCACAGTTTTTGGTTTGATCCACCTTTTTAAGCAATTCCAAAATATTTTGATTTGATTGCATTCATAGAAGACATGATCTATTGTTTCTATGTCACTTTCACAGAATGAGCATTTATTGTCATCAGTATTATAGTGATTTCTTAGTAACTCTTTGGAGAGGTAAATTGCACTTAAAATTTTAAAGTGTGTTTCTTCAGCCTTTGGTTATATGGGGAGTTTTAAATAAAGAATTATTTATTTAAATTAGCAAAGAATGATATTTTTATTTATTTTCCCAGGGTATAAAGTTTTGTTTAGACATCTACTTGTGTAGTTATTAGGGTGCATCGATTTGTTGGTGCCAATTTCTTTAATCTTGGGAGATCAGTGACTGATTTTTACATGTGAAGCCAACCTTATCCACCAATCTTATCTACTTCAGCAAAGGTCTAAAAATCTGCCACTTTCCTGCTATCCTGTGAGAAAGTTTCACTGACAGACCAGCCCATCAGATCATATCTGCATGTTTGCAGTTAATAGTGACCCCACTGTTGCCAATTCAACAACTTTCTTGCTATATTGAGCAACATTTCAGACAAAAAAAATTTGTATTGGCCAAAATTGTATAGCTTTCTGTGTACTTCTAAATCTGTTCCTTCGTTGCATCTTTTTGGGTCTGCTATTGCCTCTAGTGGCGTGGGGGTGGCAACACAACTATCAAATAAAACATTAAATTAGGATACCACAAAATGTTTATTACTTATTAATTCCGGCTTTAATGGCACAGTAAAAGAGAAATCTCTTATAAAACAGTATACTTTTTCATTGTCTTAAGGATTTAGAGCTAATTATAACAAGACCTTAAGGTGGGTTCAGTTTCACTCGATGGCCATCCTGTTGAAACTGGTCCAAATACCTTGGATCGTTCCTGGACATTTAGCTCACCTTTGCTGAAAAGACTGACTGTATTTTTAAGAAATGCTCAGAGAGAGACTATCTTTTAAGAAGACGTGGTGATCAGCTTGTGTACAAGACAATCGTTGAGTGTTTTAACTTTTCATCTCTCTGGCTGGTATGGTTATGAGCTGCAAACTAAAAGACAAACTTTTTTACAATTGTTTCAATGGCTGGTAAAATAGTGGTGAAACCTCAAAAAGCTCTGTCTCAACAGTTTTCTGAAAGGAAGTCATGTATTTCCAGTTTAATAACCATTCTTAACCAAACTAAATGACAACATTTACTTATGGCATGCAAGTGCTTTATTCTGTACACACTTTGTTGATATTGTAATTAAATGAATGTGTTTTATTTTTTAGTTTTAAAGAGGAAGGAAAATTTACACCTATTTTGATGAACAAAATAACTATTCCTATATATAGAATCAGTATAAAACTCTACTAACAAAAAGGCTTTCACAACAATATATACACTTCAATTTTTGCTTGAATTTGTCTAACAGTCCTGGTTGTTTGCTCATGTGTATTTTTCTGAACGTCATTCATTTATTTATTGCCTTTTGCTCAATTAATTTTCTTTAAAAAAATATCTAAAATAATATTTGATAAGCCTGATGAGTCGCAGAAATGTAGCAGTTTATAGTTTGAGTTTAGTGTAGTTGGTCTTCTGTTTCTGTCACTATAGTAGATGGGATCTCAAATTTAGGCCTCGAGCCAGTGTCCTGCAACCTCTAGAAGTATTCCTGGTCCAACACACCTGAATGAAATAACTCAATTACCTCCTCAGAATGCAGCCAGGTTCTCCAGAGTTTGAAGTCATTAACTTCAAAAAATGAAGTTAATGGCTTCATTTTTTGACTCAGGAGTGTTGAGGCATGGACGCATATAAAAGTTGCAGGACACTGGCCGTTATTTGAAGATCTGGCCTGGGATTAAAAATCCTTGTTCCACAGTCTTTATTAGATTTAGGAATTGAGATTTTGATACCATGTCTTACAGCAAGTGGGAGATTACAAGATTTAAAAATGAAAAAAAAATTATATATATATATATATATATATATATATATATATATAAAGTGGAGTAGTTCTTTATAATCATTGCAGAAATGTCTATAAAATTTTGCAGTGGGCCAATGTTAACCCAGAGCTTTGTTAAGAGATGAGAATTAATTGCCATTACACTCCCCAATTAGAAGCGTAAT
Organism: Alfaro cultratus; assembly: GCA_903066825.1. NCBI lineage: Eukaryota > Metazoa > Chordata > Actinopteri > Cyprinodontiformes > Poeciliidae > Alfaro > Alfaro cultratus. The sequence continues at coordinate 6,783 of CAEFZX010029641.1, forward strand.
GGCAATCACAAGTTTCTTTATATTGTATCATCTACTTTCAGAACAAGTTGTTCAATATTTGTTAGGAAGGATTAACATTTTGTTTTGGAAAATTTAGACCGATATAGCTAATTATAGCTTTGTGGAAATAGGCAGTCCTTTCCCAGAGCAAGTGTTTAGGTAACCCAGCATGGCTGTCACAGGAGATTCAAGAATTCCTTAAACATGCATGAAAGAATCAAAGTAACAGTTTCTGATGAGGTATTGACATTATAACACTAGCCGTATATCCATCCAGGCATCCAACGCTCTTATCCTAGCAGATAACATAGGGAGCTAAAAACTAGTTTACCCTGCTCAATCCCAAATTATAACCTCCCCACCCCAGACACACACACACACACACGCACGGACACACACACGCACTTCTCTTAAATATTATATTTTTGTTTTCTTTGTTTTTGTCCACAGATGTGTGCTGAGGTCTTCTCTCGCTCTCTTCTATTTGTCTGGCCCCAGATCTCACAAATGCTCCTTGAGGTTTATAGGAATAAATTTGGTCTAATTTTGGTTGTAACCTCAATTTTCTGAACACCATCACTTGAGATGTGTATTGATGTGTGTTGTTGTAGTTGAGATTTAATTGATTTACAGTACACAAATGTTTTCCCATATTTTTTAATTTCTTGCTAAAAGATGTTGTAGATGTTGTTTTGGATGATTCGGTCTCATTAATTAGTAAGTAGTATACTAATTACTAATTTACCAATGTAAAGTGACATTATGGTCCTCAGTCCAGAACAGTTGGTGGCAGTAATGCAGTACTTCAATGTTTGCCAACTGCCAATAAACACTAAGAAGAAGATTTTTTTATTTTTTTTATTTGGGGGGGCGGGGGGACGAGCGCTTTGCATTCTGGGAACAACACAACGACTTCAAGATGGCGGCGAGCAGAAGGCTGGCCAAGGTAAACGTTTCCGTTTGAACTCTATGATGCATTCTTCGTAATATGTAGATGGTTTGTGGGGCCAAACTTCGTGATCACATTGTGTCTGAGAGCAAACAAAATAATGAAACAGTTCAATGCTGTACTTACTGTCTTAATCTTTAAATCTTCGGTTAACGAGAGGTCATGCTGGTCATCCAGCCAGGCAGGAACGTTGTTGTTCTGCGAGGAGGCCAGTAAATTCATAGCCAGCCCTCCTCAGAAATCCATCTTCTACAATTTGTATTCGATTGGGTATCGGTTGCACCGGTGCTTTGATTAAATAAGTCGTGGAAATTTGGGGAGATTTATGGTTTTGGTTTTGTTTTTTGTCCAAACGTATATGATTTCAGTGCGTGACTGGTTAGGCAGTGTATTATTCTAAGATGGTAGTAATTCATCACTCCGGTAGTTTAAGTCGATCACCTACATGATAGTTAACTGTGAATCCTGGATAGGAAGTTTAACATTATGGAAATGAACGTCCATTTATTTTTTATTTTTTTTGCGTGGAGTTTTATTTAATCGACTGTGATGCACTTCGGTTTACAAAACACCGGTTTTCCAAAAATACGGTCTTTTTGTATTGAGTGTCACAATTATTAGTCACTTGATGAAGTCACATAAACTCTTATTACCTAGGAAAATACCTAGATAAAATCTGTTCATACTTTTTATTCCTCCAAAAGACAAAATCACCAAAATATTTCATCAATATATAATTTTTTGATGTGTTTGAGTTATAACAAGAAAACTGTCAAGGCCAAAATGATCATATTATTTGCTTTTTTTACTTCCAAGATATAACTGAGCATTAAATTTGCTTTAAAACACACCTAAACATTCAATTAATGTTCACAGCTGTCCAGAGTAGTCAAACAGGATCAAAACTTATGTAAGGACCTCTGGTAGGGATGCACAATATTATCAGCATGGTGTCTGAATCGGTCGATATTAGCTGTAAAATTTTATATTGGACATTGGCCATGCTGTCAAAAATAATTCACCAATATAAAAGGTGTTGTTTTTATATGACAAAAGAGTAACAATGAGTCCTGCAGCACAACATCATAAACTGTTCAGTATTAATGCATGACCGATGTGCTTTTTGCTTGTGAATATGTTGAGTTTAGTTTTGTGAAGACTTACAAATTTGCACTGTTTGAGTATTGTTACTATCTTAGAGAGAGCAGGTGTTATGAATAAGTTTGACATTAAACATAATAAGTTCAGTGTTTCATCATTTCCGGCCTTCTTTTTAGCATTTGCATTTAACAGGAGGCTAAATTGGCAAAGAATGCAGTATTTTAATTACACAGTAGAGAAAGTCATCGTTTCAGTATGTAGATATAGGGAAAAATATTATTGGTTATTGGCCAAATGAGTTTTAGTATATCGGCATATTGAATATTGACCAAAAATCCAATATTGTTCATCCCTAAACTCTGGTTAGCAGGGCCAGTGTCCCTTGAACATCTGACTCTTTTGGTAAGAAGCAAATGCATCATGCCAATAGAAAATGAGAAAAGAATTTAGTCTGGACATCAGAAAGAGGATAGACTCTTTTAGTAATAGAATATTCTACCAATGATTCTGGCAATTAATTGGAGACAAAATTGTCAGGTTTGGCAATAACTGTTTATTTTATAAGTAATGCAACTTCGCCTGGTCTGCCACAACTACTCAGACTAGTTACCATGACCACTAATGATAAACAGTTTTCTTGGAACAGTGAGTTGTTTCTCCGCCATTAGCACATTAAGCAGCTCATACATGAGGATGATTGACAGGGCTAAGACCTTCTCCGTAGCTCTGATTGGTTGTTTTTGACTGGGAGCAGTGCAATAGTACCATTGGAAAGAGGTGGAGGAGCTTGATTTTTTTTTTCCCCCACAGATAATCTGTCTCATGCTGTCACAACATGGGGACATTTTTGACAAATAGTAAAAAACATAATTTTTATAAAAGTTATATACGCCAGCTTTGGATAATATTATATTGCTATAAAATATTGCTACTCTTACTTGAGCAAAATTTCTGGATACCCACTTTCAGTAACTTCACTGAATGAAAAACAAATATGCTTTAAATGCATATTTAACCAAATATGCATTTAAAGCACAGACACATACAGTTTGTCAATGTGAGAGCTCCTCTTTAAACACAAGTTTCTTCATTTTCTATTTGCTGAGCTTGTTCCAAATGTTTTATGGTGTCTGGAACAACTGTATGAGGCATCATTGCAAAGCATCAGGAGACAAGTTTTGTTGCAAACTAACATAAGCATTGCGATAAACACAAGGTTCACAACCAGTGGGGAGAAAAATAATCAGTGATGTCATCAAGGATCTCTGGGTGATTGTTCCTCTGCTGGCCTGAACTGGAGTTGTGTCAAGGAAGACCATTGTGAGAGCTAATTTTTTGTTGCATATGTTACTAAAGTAGGTTTAAGATTATAATAATGCTAGTGAGTAGGGATGCGCGTAAAACTCAAATCCCAATATATATTGTGATGGGTGGCGGTACTAACAATATATATCATATCATGATATGATTTGTGTAAAACTTAAAATAGAAACAAAAACATTGCATGCTATTTAAGTGGAATTTTAACTTATATGTTAAAACTCGTTTATTACTCGTTTTTGAGGATGTTTGTATGTAATGTTTGTCATTTTTGTTTTATGCTGCCTATCATTACCATATCTCCTTTTAAAAAAATCTCATTTTAAGGGAGACCCACCAATGATATGTAGCAGCATAATCTCAATGGTGACTACCTGGTTAAATCAAAGTTAAATAAACAATATTTCTATATAGAAACACAATAACTGCATGAATGTCTGTGTCAAATTCTGCTTTTTCCTTCCTTTTGTGATTGGAAATTGTAGTCAGCTGCATTGCTGGTACTCAGCTAAATACATGCGTCGTTTTAAGGTAGTAAAACAAATCGCTTATATTTCCTAACCCTCCTTTTGGCGCCTGCCTTTTTAATGAGCTCTTCCCTTGTGCTTTCAGCCGCACAAACAAATAGTTTTTGGAGGTCTTTTGGTATGCTAATGCCAAGTCACAGTTCCTTGTGAAAGTATTCGTCCCCCTTGAACTTTTCAACCTTTTGCCACTTTTCAGGCTTTAAACATAAATATCTAAAATGTTTATTATTTTGTAAACAATCAACAAGTGGGTCACAATCGTGAGGTGGAACAAAATTTATTGGATATTTTAAAACTTTTTTAACAAATAAAAAA
>CAEFZX010029645.1:0-90157 GCA_903066825.1 Alfaro cultratus
ATCAATCAATCAATCAATCAATCAATCAATCAATCAATCAATCAATCAATCAATCAATCAATCAATCAATCAATCAAAAGCTCTGCAGTGGGAATGACAGTGAAAAGTGAGGTTAAATACCAATGCATCCTTTACTTCCTACTTTATATATCATGTATCCAGTTAAAATACATTGAATATAATAGCTGTATTTATACAAAATGAAATGACAAATATCAATTCTGAATACTTTTAGAAGGTATTGTGCTCTTGTAAAAAACTACATTCTACCAATGATTTTTTTCCCCCCATATGTTTCCCCAAAAATAAATGAAGTCACTGACTCAGAAAAGCAGTTTAATGGCACCGTTTTTCTTTTGCTGCTCTTAAAAGGAAACAAGAAATAAAGAAATGATGGATGACTCAAGATTTTTCAGCAGTGCTGCATGCCGCTGTTATCACTTGATTTTAGCAACAGTGCTGTGTGTTCACTACAGTAACACCAGCCAGACGCAGCTTCTGTCCTTTTATGGTATAAGCAGCACATAAAGGCCTTCGTTGTCTGAGCACCCAGGTATGAGTACAACCATAAGGTCTGAAATTAAAATAAAGACAACAGTGACATCTGAAAGAACAGCGATCATCTCCAGAAAGCAGCTCATTTACACAATTCAGTGTGAAGGTCTTTAATTCTTGAAGTAAAAGTGAGCAACAATATGTTGTTGAGAAATGCCTATTAATTTGCTTTATGTAAAGGACAAAATTATGTCCTTTACTCCATATTCATTCAGGATGAATACGGAGTGTAGTTTTATATACACCTGTTGTAGAAAATGTACAGCCTGTGTTTGTATAATTCACTCTGATGACATTTCCCCCCCACATACTGTTGCTTACCCTGCCAGAACCAATCCGATGTCTCCCAGAGCAACGGTTGCTCCGGCCAATGAGAAGGGTTCTCCTGGAGTTTGGTGCAAGCTGGACGAGTTTCAAATGTGCACGCAAACACACACACGCACACACACGCACATGCACATGCACACGCACACACACTGGGTGCCTGGGAGCCAGCACTGTGAGCCCAGATTGTCCTGTTAAACTGAGAAACCATCACACCTCGGTTTGCCTGCTCACCAGTTTGGATATTTTCCCAATCCCAACGGCACCATGGAAAACTTGATGATCCCTGCTATTCAGAGGGTGCAGTTGTGAGACTTCCCAGATTTAATTATGCACTGTGGGTGATATTTAAATTATGGTGAAGCATTTTAAATAGATGAGGGTTTTAGAACTCAGTGTGAAGTGCAGCCTGTTTTCGAAGGCTGTGTTTTCGAATAAAAAGTTTGCCATGCAACCAAACCAGGCCCTTCTTAGGCCAAAAATAAACCAGAATTATTTTGGGCAACTTAAGCAAATTTGAATTTTACAATTTTTACAAATTCTGATTTTATCATGCCTTGTGTTGCTTCTATTGTTTTGGTCTCAGTTTTTTTTAACTGCTTATTTTACAGTGATTTCCCTTTTGTATTTTGTAGCAGCTTTACCTATTCTGTTCTTATTCCATATGTCTCTTTTGTCTATCTCATAATTTTGGTATCTGCCTCTATATTAAGCTACATAACCTTAACCCTCTTTTCAATGCAAGCTTTATAATTGTATTCTTATTCTTGAATAAAGAATTTTTTTCTCCCAGTATAGCTCATCCTCACACAATATATTATCCTTCATCCACCTCCTATGGACAGGTAAACTCTCACATCTACAAATACTTCTAACATGTTAGGTTTTGAAGATCTCACAGGAAGAGAGTGCCATAGGAATTGTGTATGAGCTTTTTTCTTTAATATCTCCTGCCCTGAGTGCTCGACTCACGCAAACATTTCTCCCGGCTTGGACCACCTCTTCATTTTCCTCCATTTATTTCCATCATTCTGCTTCTCATTATTTCCTTCATCCATTAATTTTTGTACTAGCCTAAATTATTAGTATTAGGCTATTTGTATTACTTTTTAATGCAGTGTTTTGCACAGAATCACCATTCTTCTTCTGACAAATTAACCAAAGAGCAAGATAATGGAAGGTGTTTTGCACTTAATGCATTTTGCACTGATACTTGAGTGACTGAGTCTTTTTTTACCTGGGTTACAATCAATGTGTTTTTATGCTACCTTTGTCATTTTGATTCAAAATAATGTTTTGTATAATAATTTCTACTGTGTTTTATTCACATAAGAATTATTTCATGTTTGAAATATTTGCATTTTTCACTTTTTAAAGTGTTTTTAGAACAATTTGTAGAACATTTGTGACAATTTGTAGAACATTTGTATAACAAAATGACAACAACAGCAATTTGTTTCGCTCTCCCCAGCCACTTGCTCCAACTCCTCCAGGGGAATCTCAAGGCATTTCCAGGCCACCTGGGAAACATAGTCCCTCCAGAGTGCCCTGGGTCTTTTCCGGGGCCTCCTCCCGGTGGGACGTGCCCGGAACATCTCATCAGGGAGGCGTTCAGGAGGCATCCTGACCAGATGCCCGACCCACCTCAACTGGCTCCTCTCGACGTGAAGGAACAGCGGCTCGACTCTGAGTCCCTCCCGGATGGCCAAGCTTCTCACCCTATCTCTGAGGGAGAGTCCAGACACCCTACGGAGAAAACAAATTTCGGCCACTTGTATCCTTGACCTCGTTCTTTCGGACATGACCCAAAGCTCATGACCATAGATGAGGGTAGGAACGTAGATCGACCGGTAAATCAAGAGCTTCGCTTTTTAACTCAGCTCTCTCTTCACCACCACAGACTGGTACAGCGGCTGCTTCCCTGCAGACGCTGCACCGATCCGTCTGTCGATCTCCAGCTTCATTTTTTCCTCATTGTATCTCAATCCTGAGATACTTAAACTCCTCCACTGGTGGCAGGACATCCTCCCCGACCCGGAGAAGGCGCTTTATTCTTTTCTGGCTCATTTATTTGTGTATTTATTTATATAGCTATGATTTTTTTAATTGTTTTTTATTTATTGAGATGATAAAAGAAAGAACCTTGAACACATTGATCAACAGGTTTTGCATGTCCTTCAACACATTCTCTCTTTTGGTTTTCTCATCCAGGGTGTCAGACACGCACACAGACACACACACACACACACACACACACACACACACACACACACACACACACACAAATAATACACACGCACTATAAAGTATAGGCGGTAATGTTAGCTAGTTGGTTAGATACCTAGTGTTGGCTAACTTCAAAGAAGCCTAATAGGTTGATTTGTGACAATAACACTGATGATTGACACACATACACACATTTGTGAGATAAAAATAAAGATAATACTTATATGTAGGAGTTTTTGCTTTGAAAAATATTATTACTCAGGGGTGACACTTAGGACTCAGTGTTCACAAAAAATTGGTTCCCTGACAGTCACAGTTGGTAAGAAACAATAGATTTCTGACCCACTCACGGAAGAATGGGATGGTACTATAAAACATGCTATTTCTTAAAATGTATAAAAGGTAAATTAAAAATTTTAATTGCATGATATAGGTAACATATTTTTTGAGAAAAAAATACGAAGTGATGAAAACTTTTTATTATAAAGATATTACAAAAAGATGACCTCACCGGGTCAAAAAGGACCCACTTATGCATCAGAGGGTTAAATTAAAGTTTAGTCCGTTCATTTTATATTTGAGTTGAATGAACATCTGTCAGATATCTGTGTGTCACATCATTGCTGTGTGGTTAATTATAGCACGGAGCTGTAATTTGTCAGATGTGGCCACTGCATCTGCGTTCCTGCCCTTTTTATTATCTGAAAAGAAGTTGTTCTCATGGTAACATTTCAATTGTCAAAGTGATAAAAAATTCTGCAAATATGAACCATCCAATTAGTCGAAAGATAATCACATTAGACAGCTTCTGTAAAGATGACATGTGAGGTATCAAAAGAAAGACTGTTTTCTGAAAAGGCTTAAAATGAAACGGTGACGCAAATGAGTAAATACAGAAGGAGCTAAGTTTGTCTTTAGTTTTTATTTTGAGTTTCTACATTGAGACCATTTTTTTTTTTGTGTTTATGAAAAAGACACATAATCCGATTTATTATTGCAGCAACAAAACACATACCCACACACAACACCAGTGACAAAAATGTAATATTATTATTTGCAAATCCTTTCTTAAAAAAAGGCTGACATTAGCATGCTAATGCAAATATCTGAGTGCTGAGAATGAGAATGAGCAAATCCTAGTTTATATGCATTATATGCAGCTGTCATATGTTTAAGGTTCAAAGTAAAGATAATTTTGAATTGTCTAGCATGCATGCTTTTGGACACATGCTAAAACTCTTCAGACTGTTTAGTATTAAACATAATGAATATTAACAGATGCTAACATTATCATGACAGCATTAAGCGTGCCAGGTAGACTTTAAGATTAACAGATTTGCCTAGAAATGCAAAGTAATCAGAACTGATTTTGGAAATGCATATTGTAATAACCACTTTTACAGAAGAAACATTATAAATTAAAATACATTTGGTGACTGAAATGTCTCAAAGCTTTTCATCAATCATAGTCTCTGCTGCCACTGAGAACTAAAAAGGTGCGTCTTTGTTATGAAGACAGCTGATTTTGTTTTTGACATATTAGTTATCCACTCGGATTTAGATGTGTTTTCAGATGAGTCCTGCTTGTGTTTATTAAAGCAAAACAGACAATACTTATTATTCCTAGTTATGTATTCAGATTGCTCAGTGCATATTTATGAAGAGCCAAAGCAGTCAAGTAGTATTTGAAATGCGAAAACACCTGCAGCCACTACTTCACAGTGAACATAATAGTTAGGGAGTGATTGTCAGAAACTGAGTGAAAGACTTGAACAAACATAAAACTGGAGGGAGAGTCTTTTATGAAAATGAGGATTAAAACCACTGCACAGTGACAATAAATTTAAATTTTATTTGAGCATTTCAAAGTATATTACTTCAGGAAATATTCTTCAAAATTCTACTCATAGGCCTAGTATTGTGGTGCTGTAAACTCATAAACCTTTGTGGAAAACATCACACCTTGATCCATCCCTGTCCAATTTCACATCTCAGTTCAGGTGGCAGATATAAACATTTATTTTACCAAATTATTTGCTGCATTGCTGCAGCTACTAGCTTGTTTTAAAGAGAAATCTGTTGAAAAGTAATTTTAGCAAACACAATAATGATCAATATTTAGTGTTATTTTTCACAGGGATATTGGATAACTAAAACATTTACACAGAAACAAGTTAGCACCTTTTCACTGAATCTGAAAAAGTTGCAAACTTTTTAAAACTGAATCTGTAGTTTATTTTCCATCTATGTGTAATAAGCTAAATATGTCCAACAGTCTGTAAAACTGAGAAAAATAATCCATGAAGTCTGTTTTTAGCAAGGAGAGATACACAAACTGAAGAAATTAGAAATTGGTTCCTTTGCTAGTTTATAAATGGAGATGCGGTTACATTTTAGATTCTTGTGCAATGCAGTAAAATCTCATAGGACTTGCATATTTTCATTTGAATTCCCTATTACTTAATTCATAAAGGCTAAAAACACTGATACGTTTGAAGATAGCTGGTTAAATCTAAAGTATTGAGAGTCTTTTGATTTTTCATGTTTTGGAGAAATTACAATTCATAAAATTTCTAAACCATTCAACAGATACTAGTTGAAATCAATTTACTTGCAAAGTAGATCTCACTAATTTGGTTTTGTGAAGTAAGATCTTTTTATGCATAATACATGGAAAACTCACCTAGCATGGTACAACATTTGGGTTAATCAGAGCCATTAAGGTGACACAATGACTGCCTGCAGAAAGCATTAGTGATCAGAAAAAAAAATAAAAAATCTGCATACAGCAAGTTAAAACAGCTTTAATGCGCCAGAGTACAGCAAAAAGTAAAGGCAGGTGGCTTCATTCACATTGCCTATTCACTTGTTCATGTCACTCAAGAAGCCTGACCTTTGTCTGTTGCTTGCCATTTTCATGGTCACCCTTTTCATTTTCTTTTTAATTCCCAAACAGCCAGATGCTGTAGCATCGTCTGATGCACTAATTCAAAGAAAAGAGCCTGGTTGCCTTTGGTTTTTTTGCCTGTTTTACACACCCTGACTCCTGTTCACAAAGGCCCCACTCAATTACTCTCCATCAAGATACTTTCTTAAATAGTCACAGAGACCCCCTCTGTACTGCCAGCACATCCACCTTTATTATCTAGCACCATGGGGACCTTGTTACCATGGATTCTGTTGTCATGACTACAAACAACTACGCAGACGAACAGGAAGCAGAGAAGGATGGAGCGAAGAGATGATGAGATGTCCTCAAGGGAGACTCGGTCTGTGTGAGGTTGGAGATCAAGTGGGGCTGAGTTTCAGTGTCTGAGGGTTTTTTGAAGGAAGGGTGTGATGTTAGCTTCCTTTTGCTGAATGACAAATAAGAAGTCAGATCATTTCAATGGGGATATGACAGAGTATATTAGGCCTTACTTTTAAGAGAAGAACGAGTCTGTCTGGATCTGCTTTTATCAGAATGACATAGAAATGGTTTGTGGTATGCATAAAAGCGCTTTAGGAAGCAGCATTTCCTGCATTGCAGATAAAAAAAATGTTTTTTTGTCTGTGCAGCCTTAAAGGATGCAGGGTAAATACAGGCAGAAAAAGGGCCGTTTTTATTAGTGTTGACATATAGAGAATCAATGCTTAGAGAGTAGTAGCAGAGCTGAAGTACGCAGAGCGTCTTGGATTTGAGAGACACTGCAGTGACACTGCAGAAATTTTGAAGAAACACTTTCAGCAGGTGTGATCTGTGAAGTCCTGATGTAAAGGGAACCATCTGTAGGTGGTTTGAAGAAAAAGTGTAACCCAGACCACGTCCTCCAAAAAAAACATGCTCCTCATTTCTGATAGATTTTTTTTAATTTTTTTCAGATTATTTAAACTAAAAAAAACCAAAAAAACAAAAATGCATCTTTAATGGAGATCTAAAAATATACATTTAGAAAGTGAAAACGAGCACCGTGTCATGAAACAGGAGTGGAAGAGCTACTTCAGTTTAATTTGAATAAGTCCTGCTCATCACAAACTGTTCATTAAAAGCTGTAACAAAACTTGCTCATTGTGTTGTCTAAAGCGCCCCCTTGTGGTTTCAAACACACTGACTGTGAAAACTGAACCTGCGTTAAATTGTTCACTGCCTCCTCACTTCATGACGAGAGCAAAATAAGAAATTTGTCACCTTTTTGCAAATTATTAATTTGTCATGGTTCCTGGAATATGACAAAGTGAGGAGGCGGTGAATCACTGAATGCAATCACCAGACAATTTTCTTTTTTCAAGTGTTAGATTAATAATGACAAAGCATTTTCAGGAAAGAAATTAAAAAACAAATCAAAATAAATCAAAATAGCTATATCAAATAATGTTGGTACTTTTTGCTAAAGAAAAAAATACACCAACAAAAAGCAAACCATAACACTGAGTTTTTATACTTCTAATATTTAAAGCTAATTAGGTGACATTTTGGGTAAGTTTATAATCAGCTGTTTCAGGCAACACAAACTGTTGAAAAGAATGATTAACTAAGTGAAACGACATGAGAAATCAATACATTAATGTCCCCTGTTACATTAAGGTTTAACGAGTCTCTTGATCATGCACCTGAATCAAGAAAACTGGCAACAAAATCCTGCAAAACTGTCACAGCACAACTGTTTCCACATTTCATCTCAAAACAACCACAAACTTGAATTTATGTTATCATGATTTTATGCAATGTACTAACACAAAGTAGAATGCAAATGCCCCTTGTACTGATATACTTCCAAACAATCCAAGACGTTTGTTTTAGACATCACCCAGTTAGTCCATCTGTGAGTGATTTAATCCAGTTGTTCTGCGAAGCCCTCAGAGGTTCGTTAGTGAAGAAGCGGCTTCATGAAGACCGAGCAGCACAGCAGACGGGGCAGGGATAAAGTTGTCAAGAAGTCTGAAGCAAGGTTGTACTATATAAACATCATTTCATACTCCTGAAAATGGAAAGGAGAAACAACATGGACGTTCACACCAACTGATAATACCAGGAAAGCATTAGTAAGACAAGCAGCCAAGCGGTCGAGGAGCTGCAGAGATCCATGAGTCAGGCTGCAGAATCTGCTGACAGAAAAACTACTCTTTGCGCTCGCCACAGATTTAGAACATTTTAAGAGAGCAAGAAGAAATTAATAGGCTGTGTCGTCGGTTTGTGGTTGTGATGTGAGAAGAACAGAACATTTTAAGGGGTTTATATACTTTTACAAGATGCTGTAGGAGTATTCCAGTGGGTTTTATTGTATCTGTAAACCAATTTACAGAGAAATTACCATAAGGTACAATTTAAGTGTTCAACTAACAGTAGCTGTAGCCCATCTGGAGGAAAAATGAAGAAAATTGTCTGAGCAACAGAAATGTAAAACTTTGATCCTTCAGGTTTTTGTCACATCTGACGTGTCCAACATCTTATCAGATTTATTGTCTGTGTTTCACACTTTGTGCCCACAACCAGCATCTATTTCTGTGGTCTCAGTTATGTGTGACTGTCTTCAGGAATGAGCCGGACTATATTACACCCTGGTACCTCCCCCAGGAGCTGTGCTAAAGTAACAGCTGATGTCACGCCTGCTTAAAGACACATAGTCCCTGGTGGCTACACCCACACTATAACCTGTCCAACCGTGTCTTCAAAGGCAGAGCAGAGAGGGGAGCAGGGCCGCTGCACCTTCCTCTCCCCAGTCCCCCCCCCCCCCCCCGGAGCATCAGGGAACCTGGCACAGGGAAGCTCCATGCTGCGCACACAAATCCACAATTGCAGCCTTTAATCCCAGTTTTACAGCAGGCAGAAAAGGGGAGGGTTGACCACTGCTCTTTGCAACCCCATGTGCCTTCTTGGATCATGGAGTTGCCCTGTCTCCCAACTGACACCCCCACCTCAGCCAGTTCCTGCTCCACGGATCCCCTGTACGACAACTGCCCACCTTTTGGCCAGCGGGACAGGGCCAGGGAAAAGGAAATGGAGAGCAGGGCTGTGTTTCCTTTAGTAACCAGACTCCCTGGGCCCAGCAGCCCTCTGCCTGGTTTGGTCCCAGCTCTGGCTGAGGTTCAGACAGGGGTTGTTGGAGGAAGAGAGCCTGGCTCCTGGCCAGATCGCAGCTACTGCAGCTGCAAAGGGAGCCTGGGAGGACAGGCCTGGGAATCAGAGCTTAGTTCTAGCAAAAACAAAGGAGGAGGACATCAGGGAGTGGACTGGAGAGCAGAGGATGGGGCTTATCGGAGCCAAAGCCCCTGCCCGTCGCACAGCGAGGAGCATCGCAGTGCTTTGTCTCTGTATGATAACCTCACCGACACAGGAATAGCTGACAGCTTGGAGGAGGTCTTCGACATAGAGATGAACTTGCAGGAGCATTTTGACGAGCACGCATACACCTCATGGGCCCCTGAACATATCCAAGGACTGATGCAGGGCGATCCTCTGGGCAAAGAGATGAACCTCTGGTCGCCTTGTGACATCCTGCTTACCAAAGGTTGTTCTGATAAGCAGCACCAGAGTCCAGACCAAGACAAGAAGCAGGAGCCAGAGCTGGTCTCAGGATCCTGTGCTCAAGAGGACCCGATGTTGTCATTTCCACAGCAACGCCTCGCAGAAAGTCCTCCGCAGCCAAGCCACAGCCAGGATCTGTGGCCCCTTGCTGAAACCAAGCACTTAAAGGAGGCATCGTTGTCTGTGAGGGTGCCCCCTCCGGTTCCCTTGGCTGACCCTTCTGCTAGTGCTCTGCGAAGCATCCTGACGGGCCTCCAGCAGCAGATAATCAAGCAGAGGGAAGAGTACGAGGAACGAATAATCAGGTGATTTAAAATTAGGTTTTTGGCTCAAAACACACATAGTCAGCTACTTGTAGTGCTTTACAAAAGCATTGATACTCCTTTATCTTTCACAAGCTGGATCACCTTACAGTGGTGTTTTATTGGGGCAAACACAAAGCAGCGCATAGCAATAAATTGAAGAGATGGTGATATAGTTTTCGTATATCATTTTCCTTTATGGTGTGCATTTGAATTCACAGAGACAATGTACAATATTTCATTAACTGTTAAAAGGAGAGATTTGTGCTGCCAGGCCATAGCAAAAAATGTTAATTTCCACCTGCAGTCACAGGTCAGGTTGATGTAAACAAGAAGGATTTAACAGATTATGAATGGGTGAAAAGCCAGAATAACAATTAATTACAAACATGCAATAATTTATTGTTCATTTATTGTTGATCTCACTAAAACGAAGCAAACCAGTATAACTACAATTCATAAAACCATTTCTTCATCAACTGTGAGTGTAAATCTGCTTATTAAGTCAATCCCTTGTCCATATCTTCTGCTATAATTCAATCTGCAAGGCTTTTAGGGTGTAAGTCCACCAGCCCTGCGTATGTTCAGAGTGAATTTGTTTTTTGACAACTCTTCTGTGTCTGTGAACATCATCTTTCAAGTCTCTTTTTACAAATTCTCAATTGGATTGAGGTCTGGAATCTAAAGTTTTTGTTAGCAGAACCACCCTGTATTTAGCTCCCATCCATCTTCCCCTCAACGTGAACCAGCTTTACTGTCCCTGCTGAAGAAAACCTTCTCTACAACATGATGCTGCCACTACCGTACTTTACAGTGGGGATGATGTTAGTTTTCTATCACTATGTACCTTCTGCCAGAAGACTCTCACATCTATGATGTAGATCTCAGCAGCACTTCCAGAATAACCACCATCCTCTTGACCGTATGTCTGATTAATGCTCTACTTGCCGGGCCTGTCACTTTAGGTGGGCGGCCATGTCTTAGTAGGTTTGCAGTTGTTCCATACTCTTTTTCAGATGATGGACTAAACGGAGCTCTGAGAGATGTTCAAAGCTTGGGATATTGTTTCATAAACTAAACAAGCTTTAAATGTCTCCGTAACTTTATCTCTGATCCATCCGGTGTGTTCTTCACAAACACCTGATACCTTCACAGGACATCTGGGTTCATACTGAGATGAAATCACACAGAGATGGACTAATACGTGACTTCTAAAGCCAATTGGGTTATTGGATTGCACTTAAAAGGAACTAATTGTGCATGCTCATATCGGCTTTTAAAACTTTTATTTTAGTTCCCTTCTCAATTGTTTTCTATTTTGAGTTTGTCTATCCCTAGCTGTAAATCACATCATCCTAAATACTACATTTACTACTGATTTACGGCGCATTTCAGTGAAGGGTAACACAATGTTCCAATATCCATAAAGGGTGCGTCTACAAAAAGCTGTGCTGTTTTTGTTTCCCAGTCCACTCCAACTTTCACCCTACATCCTGTTCAGCTCACAGAGCTAAATTTTCCCACAGGTCTCTGATAACGTGCCATGATCCCAACACTTCCTGCTTTAATGCAAATGCAACATCAATTTTCCTAATTTCTGTGAATTCGGCACTGCAGTTTGTGCTTCCATGACTTAACAGCTGGTTGGTGTAAAGTGGAAAAAAGCATATATAGCCTGACTTGCTGACATATAGAAAACAGCTCATGACACTGGAAAGAGAGCTAATTTAAGGGGCCATGCTGCTGACCTAGACACAACACATACCTCATTTATTACCGATATAGATAGAGCATGTCTCGGTGTAAGGTCACGCATTGGAACTATCCGGTGAAGACAAGAGGCTATTGCAATTCTTTTAGCTTGACATGGAGCGTAAGAGGACAGCACCATGGGTCAAACGCTTTTGATCACCTGCAGCCGAAGTTTTAAATCTTTTCCAGAGATCAGTCGTCAATGAAATAAGGTAGGAGTGTCAGAAATTAAGCTTTCTGCATGAACCTTTGGTGGGAGAAACTCTTAAACTCTGATTCAACAAAAAATTAAGGAAACTATATCAAATACCCATGATAGATGTGTGGCAGTAATTAAATTTCATGGTGCTATTTTGTGGCAATCAATAAATCTTATCTAATCTTGAAATATGAAAAAAACTTAAGGAACAGAAAATCAGGACTTGATATCAACTGGGCACACATAACCAGGACTGAAAGAATAAAACAATGCTTTAATAAGCAACATCAGGTCTGTAGCATTGAGACAAATAAGCCATTGATTTTTTTTGTTTTATTTTCTTTATATATTTAATATTCTGACCTCAGAAGATTGGCAAATGTCCTAAATGTTTTCCATTTGTAAATATTCTCTTTCACTGTTGAACAATGTTTTTAAATAGTTTTGTATTGGTTTTACGTTCCTCCAAGCGATGCTTGCTTTTTTAAGGTCATCGCTGATGGTTTTTCTTCTCAGTATTGTGATAGCACCCACCAAGCTCCCAAAACTCCTGCTGTTTTAGAGGTGCGCACAGTTCTTGATTATAAGTTAATCAAGTGCATGTAATTATTATTTTTTCATGATGTACCTTCTACAAATTGTGGTTGGTCACTATTGTTTTAAACATCTTCAATTTCAAAGAATAATCATTATATAAGATGGTGTTAGGCAATTCTATGCTGTACTTCAGATAGATAAAAGTGTTAACCCCTTTTCTTTCCAAACTACAAGAGGCAGAATTGAAACACTGAAAACAATTCTCTCACTCACTTTTAAAAGCCACCAACCTCTAGCTTCTTTTTTTACTGGTCATTACCATAGCACTTTTCTTCTTCTCCTCTTACTCCCATCAGCCTGGAGCAGAGAAACGAGGAGCTGGAGGTGGAGGTTGTTCGCCTGAAGACAAATCTGTCGCAGCAGCGCCACTGGTACCAGGTGGTCCAGGCTAAGATCATGGAGTCTGAGAGGGCCAAAGCTGCTGCAGAGCTCCGTAACGCAACGCTGCAGCGGGAGATGGATCAGTTCTTTGACACCTTCGGTGAGCTCAACAACGAGGCTAAGAAGACAGAATACATCGTCAAGAGTTTTTGAACCAAGTTAAATGTAGCGGGTTTGATGGCATGACCAGTCGACAGAGACTGATTCCTTTAAAGCTTTTCTGATAATGTTGCAAAACAAAACATGTTCTTCCCTGCAACAGGAGAATCTCAGTAAATGATCAAAAAAGTTTATTTCAGTAAAATCTCTCAAAAAGTGATACTTGTGTAAAGTCATTTCATACAGAAGTAGATGTGTATTAAAGTAAAGAAACATGCATTTCAGCAACTGAAAAATGACTTCTAATAGAGATATGTTATTATCATGACAACTTGACAGTTATTCAACAAGCTATCATTTTGCACTCCACTGGGAAAGTGAGCCATTAAAGACTGTTGCTAAACAATCTGGCTGTTCAGAGAGCTGGATCCAAGTTTAGTAATGGAAAGTTGAGTGGCGGAAAAAAGTGTTGAAAAACCTTTTTTCCCTTGAACCTAAAGGCTCAAAGGGACTGTGAAACAATCTCTTTCAAAAGATAAAACTACATTGAGTGAACTGAAGAACAAATTTACTTAAGCTTAAGACTGACATTTCTAAATTTAAAATTATTTCCTGTCTTATTGTGTTTAAGTATTTTGTGAAACGGAAGTTAGGTTTTCTATTAGTTATAAGAAAGAATTATTAAAACGATCATAAACAAACACTAGAAATTCAACTCTAGTGTAAAGAATCTAACATACAGTTTCACATTTTGATATTTGTATTTGCTGTAATAAGAAAGAACGTCACAACTAACAAGAAAAATCACTGATGTCCACTTTATTAGTTTTGAGTTTGGGTAAAGATGTTGGCCAAGTGATATTGTGGTCATTGCAGTCACACATCTCAGATAGCTCACAGAAGAGCTAAGGAATTACAGAATGAGTTGGCCTCTCGTCAGGTTGTTTAAGGCATGACAGAAAGAATAAAAACCATGTTGGTGTACAATGTGGTGCTTAAGTCCTCAGTGGCTCTGTAGTGTCATAATTCTGATTATTCAACACACTGTGCAATCATTTAGGCAAAAAGCAGCTCTGCAGTTCATGTAAAAGGCTCTTCTTTGAGTTGCAGGTCTCCACGGTCTCTTAAACAGGCCCTTGTTGCTGGGCAAACTTCTCCCATGAACTCGTCCTCTACAAATGGGGCAACTGCTGTCATAAGGGATGATTCATAGGAAATAAGGACAGCACTGTACAACTTGTATGTCACACATGCAGGCTTAAAAAAATGATAAAAAAGAAAACACAAAGCAAACAATACTCCGTCGGAACAATATGCATCGTGATACTGCAAGTGAAAAACACAAATCCGGATGGATTTCTCTCAGACCCACAGTATCCTGAAGGTGTGATGCCTTCATGCAAGGTAAACATCTTCATTTTGTGCTGCCTTTAGGTGGATCCTAGATGCTTTCTGGCTTTATGACTAATTTGGTGACTCTCCCGGTGCTAAAGGAATGCTTTAGAAAAAGAGCAGCCCATGCCTTTATTTGCCTTTTAAATGTTTTTAACGGGCTATAATGTGGCTTGTGTGCAAAATTTTGCAAGAACAAAAAAAATATATATATATAAATACATGTATCACTATGCCTCTTTCAGATTTATAGGATTATGATCCGCTTATACACGTTTATCATCAGTACCTTAAATTGAATTTTGTGATTCTTGCTCTACATACAGTACAACAAATGAGGAAACAAAATTGTAACACTGAAACTGCAGCTGTCTGGAGTAAAAAGCTCAAAATCCACATCCCACATGCCAGTTCATGAAAAACAAACAAAAACAAAAACGTTTCAGCGCAGATAACACCACCGTGGACATCTGCAATACTTTCAGCGTGCTAAGGGCTCTAATTCATAAGATCAGATGAACTTCAGATGGTTGAGAAGCTTTTGTTCTTTTTGGCGTAACATGCAACAGAGCAGCGAACGGCTGTTTAGTCCGTGTCTGCTCTTATTAGATGAAAATAATTACGTTTTCTAAAAAAATAAAAATTATTAAAACACAGGCATACAATGCAAACCTCTGATTCCCCACCTACACCACAAACCTTATAGATGATCAAGTTAAACATTCACCAAGAAAAAGAAGAGTGAATGTTTTTCTTTTTTTTTTTTTTTTAACACAAACATAACTCTGACCTCCAGGCAACAGTCGCAAACTAGATCCACCTGATCACAAATGGGAAACCAACAAAAAAAATAAAATTACTTCACTGAGAGAAAAGAACAGAAACACAAGTTAGAGGGGATAAAACCTAAACAGAGGCAGATGGATCATTTGAGTATTTTAATTGAGTGGGACGACAGGGGGGAGCTGACAGCTGTGGACACTGAGGCGTTCACTGACTCTCGTCGAGCGGCCCTGTCAGCGTGTCGATGCTGCTGCTGTCTGTGTCCGACGCCAGCGTGTGCTCTGTGGACATGGACGAAATGTCGTTGGCCGAGGACGACTGGGAAGCGGAACCGGACGCCACATCTGAGACGTGACACGTGAGACAGAACCAGGACGGTGATTAAAACCCTCCAGGTGAAACCCTTCTGACAGCAGCTCATTCCAGCACACTTCCATCCACTTTAAAACGGAAACAGTGGCACATGATCTGAACCAACCTGAGCAGTCTTCTTTCATTAGACCGTTCTTGTTCCTCTCCTCCCAGTCCATCACTTCTTCATAAATAAGTTCTGTGCAGAAATAGAAAAAGTAAGGTCAAATGTAATTTTGGGTCTTTCTGTTAAAATTTGTGAAGCTGCAGGTAAATAAATGTTATGTCTGTATTTCTAATAATAGTAAACTACACAAAAACATAAAAGCTTTTTTAAAGCTTCAACGTTTCCAATGGTGCCGCACAAAATTAACAGCTTGTTTGATATTTTCATCCCGTCTCTTTTCCATGCAAATGATTACAATCAGAATATTTCATGAGAAAATGGGTATATGTGTGTTCCTTCAAAAGGAATGATCAAAATATTATAAGACAAAATCCAGATTTAAAATTTGTAGATTTCAGAGGTTATTTTTCTACTTCATGGTTTAATTGTAATGCCTGCAAAAAACATGAAATGAAAGAAAGAAGGAACAGATGGATGTGTTGGCAGATTAAGGGCTGGATATATGGAGGTACACACTAATGGATGGAAGTGTGGATGAAGGAAGAGAGCCAGATGGAAGGCTAGATGACGAATGGATGGAAGGAAAGGCAGATAAACTGACGCAAAGATGGATAGATGAAAAAACTAATTAATACAGGGATGAAGGGATAGATCAGTCGATCAACAGATAAGTGGAGAGATTGAAAGAGGTATGAATGGACTGATGAATGGATAATTCTAATAGTTAATTTGCAACATATATTGAAAAAACTGCATAAGAGGCATGTTGTCAGAAGCTGCTTATTTTTTTAAGCTTTAGATATTCATCATGCAAACAATGGATCTGGAAATACAAATAATGTTATACTCCACTGTCTCTGTCATTTCTGCAAAACACACAACTTCCCAGTTCCAGACTTGGAGACTGCAAAAACCCCGGAACTAATCTGAACAAGAGGTAATGCTGTTTTGTGTCCCTAGAGGGCGGTGTACCACCTTTCCACTGCTCGATGGTGTGCTCTCTCTCTTCCAGCTGCTTATCTGAAATCTGAGGAGGGGGCTGAAACACAAAAGGAAACAAATCCATCAGAGTAATCGCTAGCACCGTTCCTGTGCTGAGAAAGTCTACCACCAGTTTCCTCACCGCGTCCGCCTCAGCAGGGTCGTACCACACGTGAATGTAGGGGTGATGAAGGGCTTCCTCTACCGAGATGCGGCATTCCGGATCAATGACCAGCATTTTGGAGAGCAGGTCCCGAGCTTGAACAGCTGTTTAGGCAAAACATGACAAGCATTACCGTTTCTGTAACATCTCTGGGGACAAGCTGGTGACTTTCGATTCCCAGGCCAGCATTTATGCAAAGTATTGGTTCTTACTTTTCACTTTGTCTTGTTCAGATTCAGAAGGGAAAGCCCAATCCGGGAACAGCTCTGCGAAGCTGACGCCTGGATACTGCGGCTTGTTCATCACATAGTTCCTTACGGTCTCCATCAGTCGGTTCATAAACTCGAGACTGGGCGTACCCAAAATCTCAATCACTTTATTCCACTGGTCGATGTCTGGACAAAGCCATTTGTTACGGAAAAATGTAGGCATGTACACCACAATTATAAATAAAAGTGAAAAAGACAAGCAAAATTATGTGAAGCCCTCATGAGGAGACAGTCAAGTCCTGAAAATTTAAACAAAGAATATAAAACAAGAAATCTGTGCTAAGATTTTAGTGGGCCATAAAGTGGTTAAAAGTGTCAATAAATTTAATATGAACAAAAAACCTAATTAGGAACCATAACCTTTACAGTGTCTTGCAAAAGTATTCACACCAACTGAACTTTTTTACGTGTCATCATTTAGACACAACGTTCAATATTGACATTTTATGTGATAAATCAACACAAATCTTTTGATTGATTGTGTCATTATTGAAAACAGAGACACACCCGTATCCATTTACATGGATGTAATGTAATAATTTAAATACATTTGTATATAGCCTGATTTACTATGGTACCCCTAAGCAACTCCAGTGCAACCAATTGCTTTATAAGCCACCTGATTAGTAAATACTCAGTGTGTCTCTACAAACACTGTGAAACCAACCCTATAATTAAGCACAGTAGAGGCAGCATCATTCAGTGGTCATTGTTAATGGAGAGATGGATGCAAACATAGGACAACATTGGAAAAAAACAAAACAAAACAAAAAAAAAACAGTCAAGGGAACTAAAAGCTTTGAGACTCCAGCAGGACGACAACACTAAACATACAGATAGAACTACAGCGGAACGGTGTGGAGCAAAAGCAAATTATGTGCTGGAATGGCCTAGTAGAAGTCCAGGTCTTAAAAATCTGTAAAAAGTTTTCAATCCCAGGTATTGACAATTTGGCACAACTAAGTATATGTAAAAAAAAAAAACTATTATATGGTTATGCAAAACTAATAAAGAACATACTCCCGAAGACCTGCAGCTGTGATTGCAGCAAAACATGGTTTTACAAAGCATCCAGTCAAATACTTGAATATTCTTTTCATGTTAAAATATTTTTTAGTGTAGTGCATCACGTTTAACTGAGTTTGGTAGGATAAATATTACATTTAACTGAGTTTTGTAGGTTAAACATCACGTTTAACTGAGATTGGTAGGTTAAATACTACATTTAACTGAGTTTTGTAGGTTTAATATTAAAAATGTTTTATTTGCATTGTTATTGCACTTGACTTAATGTAGTTTTTGATTGTTGATTCTATGTTGCATGACTTTGTGTTTTTGTGTTTATTATGTAAAGCACTTTGAAATGCCTTGCTGCTGAAATGTGCTATACAAATAAAATTTGATTGATTTGATTAATAGTGCAATCTGACTGAATCAGTGGTAGAGCAGATGCTTCACATGAAGAGGCTAAAGTCCCTGGTTCGATTCTCAGGCTAATTTCTTTCTCTCTGCCCTTTTCCCTTTCCTTTGTTGCTGGCTACATGGTGCAGTGCTACATCAAGTAGGCATCTGACAGTCTGTAATTAATTGTAGGCATTTGTATTTAACTGATAAATATCAAGGAGTGGAGAATCCATCTAGCTCCCCATGCTTGTCTGTCAGAGAAACGGGCTGGGCGGGAGGCTCAGATTCATCAAGTGGATCTTGACATTTATCGGTTTGGTCCCCAACAGAACATAAATACAAGCGAAGGCAATTATCTTGCAGGATGAAAAGCAATATAACCTGGCATCACACTTGTTGCCTTGCATCCATTCAAAGCTACTTGCCTACAACGCAGTCCCTGGCAAGTGAGAGGCGATAATTAGAAACAGAGAGACAAACACTATAAATGCTAATGATGTGAATTGTTTCAGTCTGATTCCATCTGACAATTAGGGAGACTGCAGTCGTCTGAACCAGAAATTGTCTGATTAGTAAACATTGGCGGCCATTTTTAATGTTTTATGATTCACTGTTTGTTTGTAGATGTTGTCAACATTATGTTGTGGTATTTTAAATTATCACTTCGATTTTTAAAGGTACTTTTTAAAAGCCCATCTAGGGACAAGTGCTGCAAATTAGCTGTTGCTATTGCACTACGATGCAAACATGGGACTGATGTTTTGTTCAGTTTGTCTATGTCAATGTGTGTCTGTCCCTACCAAATAAACTTAAATAAAACACATAAAATCTTAGCTTAAACCCAGGTCTGCTCTAAATAGCAGGCTTAAATCTAAAAATATAAAGATCAATGAAGTCAGACTTGATTAGAGCTTTTCAGGACTCAAAGATGTTTTAAAATGAAATAAATATTTACGACAATAACAAAAAACATCTTGATGTGTTTGAAGGACTACAAGACAGAATGCTCTGAATGTTAGACACCAAATGGCACAGAGACGATGAGAAAAGCGAAGGATACGATCGGTGCCCTGGAAGATGACGCTGCCTTTTACCATCTCTCCCATGATGCACCCCACTGACCAGATGTCCACTGGGAACAGAAAACACACACAAATGTGACACACAAAATCTCACAGACAAAAATTATTGCACTGAAATGATAAAAAAAAACAAAAAAAACCCCAACAAATACACAGTAACATGTCACAGTAAGGTTGTACAGATGAACTACAAACATATGGTTTGCTCTGACTGACAAACACTGAGATGTAAAAACACTATGCCTCATTGTTTTCAGAGAAATGTTCTGCTGATTTCTTCAAGCGGTGCACATCTTCAGTCTGGCTTCAAACCGGCTGCGGCCTTCCAGGCCTTTTTCTCGCCTACGCTTATCAGTTTACACAGCTGTTGCTCTCTCCCTTGCTTTCTCTTTGCGTGTTCATGTGTGTGTGAGTGTGTGTGTTTTTAATAGAGGAGGATGGAGTTTGTCTTTTCCCCTCGCTCTCTTGAGTTGCCTGTTTGCTCAGGAGCATTAAGAAGTGGCAAATGGCCATTTACTGTTTCCTCCGGTCCACTTTCCCTCAAGCTGAAAGCTCCCTCTGCCTCTGATAAAATCTCCAGAGCTCTGCACATAATTCTGAGTCGATTCTTCACAAATATCACATGAATCATAAATGTAAACTTTGCACAGAATACACCAGGGATTTTTTTTAAGGCTGTGTGCATCTCAACAGAGTGTGGGGGGGACACATACCCCCTCTCACTCTGAGTGTTTTCATCAATGCCTCTGAGAGCATGACTGGATTATAAAACACAGCAACAATTAGGCAGTGATATTTGACATAAGGCATGACTATGTAACAAACATATCTATCTAAAAGGCGTTTACTTTGTGTGGATTGCTTTTAAAGCACAATCGCGATGTTTACATCTCCTTTTGCTTGACTGACCGACTGTTCCAGTCCACAACAGACCCCTGCTTTCATCAGCTGCTCATGTACACATCCCCAAAGGTGCATATGGGTACACAGAAAGTGATAAGAAGTGGAACCATACAGACACACAGCATTTATAAAATCTTTACAATGTTTCACTTAAAAAAAAAAGTCTACATAAATGATTTTCTTGAAGTCAGTTAAAAAAATTCCCCAGTGTGAAAAAAGAAAAGAGCCAAAAAAATGTCCAAGTGACATTCTGGATTTGGCAGGACAATAATTAAGATGGCATTGTTTACATGGCAATTTAAAATAATGAAAAGAAGAAATTCAATGCACTACAAGTCAAATTTTTTTACGAAATTGTCAAACCTGAGGGGATCCTCGTCCATGTTAAAGTGACATATTGTGTTCAGTTACATGTTTTTAAGCAATGTCACAGAGACTGTTGGCGTTTTCTGACGCACCGATGTCCGTGCACTAATTCTGGCCGGTCAGGAGCAACTCGGCTTCACCGGTGTAATGCGCAGCAATGACGCACATAGTGTAAATCTGAGATGATATAAATAGGCGTTTGTATTGCATGAAATGGTAACACCAAGAAGGCCTGCAAAGTCACTTTTATTCATCTCCTTGGCAACTACCAGGGCATGGAGACGTAACATAGTCTTAGTGTTTAAAAATTATGTGACTGACTAAACTACTAGGTACAATTTATATATATAAAGTATTTCTGAAAGAATCCTAAAAGAGTTTTAAGATTTCAAAGATAACAAAGAAAAATAAAACAGAAGAAAAACATCAGAAACATTTAAATGAACGTTTTCTTGGAGTGACAAGGAAGGATACAGTCCTTTCCAGGAAAGAGGACTTTATGACAGATCATTTCAGCCATTATGCAGCCAACTGACCACAGGTCCACTGAAGCAGAGTAGTTGCAGATTGAAAGCATTCAATGGCACTGAATGGCTAAAATTACCACACAGAAAACTAACAGCACAACTGGATCAACAAGGACAGTTGAAATTGTTTTCAATTGTAAAGCAGAAATTTGAAAACTATAAAGATACGAAATATATTTATGTTCCTGTTTGAGAATTATTAATTTCTGTGAAAATCTGGTGGGTATTTTTTCTCACCATTCTCCTTATACTTCATGCCCAGAATGACCTCCGGGGCGCGGTAGTATCGGGTTACTACATAGGGGGTCATCATGAAGTTTGTGCAAGCCGTCCGTGCAAGACCAAAGTCAAGTATTTTCAGAGTGCAATCAGACTTCACAACAATGTTGCTGGGCTTCAGATCCTGAAGAAGAAGACAACAAAAGTATCAAGAGATGTTAGGTAATGTTCCTCAGAGTTCACATCTCAGTGATTTCATCCAAAGAAAGTGTAGGCAGTGAAATGCTCAGAAAAAAATGTATAAGAAACTCGGGAGGTCTATCTCAAGTTCTACAGGCTCTAGTCAGTGGGTTAAATGTGAAAAATCATGACAACACAGAAAAAAATAAGGCTTGTTTGGAAGTCAGCAGCAGCATAGAATTTATCTCTAATAATTCAAAATATGGCAGTGGAACCTAGAAAGCTGCCTCTGAATGAGCCATAAAACATCAAAACGAATGTCAGAAGAGTTGTCTCCACCAACTATCAAGCAAGGTGGCGGAGGGCTCATGATTTCGCCTTGTTACCTGGGTATCATGAAATAACTGAGTTGACCACAAACTCCTTTGCATACTGAAGCATCCAGGAGTCAAACTACAGGAAGAACAAAAATTACTAAATTATGGAGTTTGCATATCTTTCCCCTAGATTTTCCTTCACATTTAATGACTAGGGAGGAGAGTTAAGGATTTTTTGAATTCAGGCATCTCCACATTTTTTCTTAATACTTTCAACAAAGATGCACCATGTTCTGGGTAGATTCAGCTCAAAGCACAAACACCTGGACTTACTCTGTGGATGATCCCAGCTGAGTGCAGGTGCCTGATGCCACAAAGGATCTGATAGAGAAGGTAGGACATCCTCTCGTGGTCCAGGTCCATGTGAATCACCTGACATAAGCTGGCATCCATCAGCTCCATCACCAGGTAGCTAAAGGAGAGGAGGCGTGAATGATGCAAACAAAGATCTATTAGAAAATCAAATCAAGAAACAATAAAAAAGAAACTGAAAAAAATGGACAGAAAAAGAAATTTGGATAAAATATTTGGACTAAGCTCTAAAGAAGCCTCCGCTGTCACTCACAGATCCTGGAACTCCTCCAGAGACTTCTGAGGCGTGAAAACATTGATCAGACGGATGATCTGCGAGCACAAAAACAGGCCATTAGTTCACTTTGTTACTCTTCCATTCACTTCATTGCACAGAGCTCACTCTTTTCTCCTCTCAGGTCTGTTAATTTTTTAAAGTATTTTATGCAGCAATTTCCAGAGTTTCTTCAAAAGAATGATTTGATCTGACAACAGCTTTATCCTGCTGCATAACTAATTAAACCACATATTTATTGAAGCTTATTTGCATCTTTACATAAAAATTAACATTCTGTTGCCTTGCATTAATTCTTACATTTTTGTGGTTGACACATTTCAGCAGCACCAGTTCCCTGTAGGCCCGCTTTGCATGGGTCTGGTTTTGAAAGGGCCGACAGAGCTTCTTCACAGCCACTGGTATACCGAGGACTGTATCCAGAGCAGAGCTAGTCACACATTTCATGAAAAATGAAAGAGAAAAAAAGGTTAGAAGCACATATGTGACTCTTACTGAGAGAAACACTTCCTCGCCTCAAGGTAGAAAGAAAAAACAAACAGCCAAGTTACATTTTTACTGAGTTTCTCTCATTTTAAACAAGGGAGATCAGCGTGTAGCCCTTCAAACAATGGTAAGGTCAATGGAACCATCCAATACAGGATTACACAGAATACGTGTTCAAGCTGAGTACTGAACCAGCTAAAATTATTTTTGACTGTATTAATAATGTAATATTATACAACCATTAAGATGTAGAGAACAGCTCAAGTTTATAAATAATAGCACTTCTATCTAGGCTGGCTTTGAGAATCATTAGAAACACATCCAAAGTTTTCTAAAGCTAGTCATTTGAAACTTTTTTATAATTACTATTGTTAAGAAAAAAAAATCAGAATGTCGGAAATTTAAATTAAAAATCTGGGGGGTTTTCTAAGCGGAAACATGTTGCGCTAACAACAACCCTTTTATGTGGAAAATTGGTAGTACAGTGTTCCTAGAGGAATCACAAAAGCTGTAAGAAGCTTTCAGAAAAAAAGACTTTCTATGGAGGCACATCAGCTGCTGTTTCAGGCTGCATGTTTCAATAGGGAGCCAAACCTCAGCAAATAAAAGAAGAGCTGAAAATATTACAGAAAATTTGCTCTGCAACTTGTGGATCTTGACTTTGGACAAATTGCTGCTGCTTTTAGAACGTTTGCAGTCTGCAAAGAATTTCCAAAACACAATAACTCAAATAGTACAAAGAAATACTTATTGTTTTATAACTACAGAAAGCTCCAGTACAGACATTTTTAAGTAAAAGTTAGATTTAGGTTTCTTTCTGAAAACAAAATATAGAAAAAAAACTTTTCTAAAGTGTAAACGTAGAAATTAAATTATGGCTTACCAGTGTTACTTATGGCAGCAGCTGCTAATAACTGTTGTTAAACACAGCTCTGTAAAAATATTGTTTGTTTTAAATGAAACTAAAAGGTATTTTAGGGTGACTTTTCTCTCAAACACATAGTATTATATCTCTTGTGCTATGACTAGTAATGATTGTTCACAGCAGAAATGCAGATCAGCTATAGTTGATCAATTCATCTCTACTAATAGCATCATCTTGGTCTGACGCAGAGCTGTTCTACACTTTAACATCAACTGTCTGGTCTGCATGTATCTCTGCACGATGCATTTGATAACCAAAAAATCTTTCATTTTCCAAAGATATCAACTCAAATGTTTTATAAAATGAGGTGCAATAGCTATTCACAATAAATGAGGAAAGTCTTGGCTGTAAACACCAACTTGATATTTTGAAGAGTGCTAAACTTTTTTCTTATCAGGAATAGATTGCTTATGCCTAATGACTCTGTAATAACTGCATAGTAGAAAAAGATGCAAAATGACCTAAAAACAACCTGGTTATGAAAGAATTAGGAACGAGGTCTGGAAATTTACAGCACTGAGCTACTTTCACAGCCAGAAAACAAACTCTAATAGAATCTCACCAGACAATGCCTTGGGCCCCTGAGCCAATGGCACGAAGCTGCTGGTAGCGCTTGAGCACAGTGAAGGTGGAGTCCCCCACCTGGACACTGTAGAACTGGCCCTCCGCCTCACTCATCGTGCTGAGAAGTCAGGACCAGCAGCACAGTCTGTCCACACACGCACAAAAACATGTTATTAACACTCAAATACGAGGATGAAGAACATGCAAAGGCCGGTTAGCCTGAGATCGGGTTACTTGTTTCTTTTCCAGATCAGTCTAAAACCCAACAATCATGTCTTGCTGCTCTCTTTCATCATTTTACAACAGAAGCAGAGTAGATATGCTGATGCTGAAGCTGCTAATGTTTTGGTCTGTGACTGTATGTGAACATCAAGGTCAACAGAGAAGCCTGAAAGCTTGATGAAGAGTTCCTGAGGCTCTTGCTGCCATCTTCAAACTCAGACTGACACGCTCATGCTAAATAAACACAGACAGAGCACACTGACTAGCAGAGGCAGCCGTCGGCTTGAACATGTTTGTGATCTGACGGCAGACTAACTGTACAGCAGGAATACATACATATTAGGAAAATACACAACATGTTTGTGGGTTTCTAACATACAGCCGTGATAGCGATGATTCCTGGGGCAGGAAGTGGAGGGGTGTTATTCTTGGCAGTCATTTCTGTGTGTGTGTTTGCATGTGGGCGAAGACACACTATCGTGTAGCTATGCAACAGCAACGAGTCACGGCTGTTTGCCATTCCCTAAAAAAACAGCCACAAGTTAAATGGAGATGGATTTTTTTTTTTAGCTCTTTGACATCAACTGGCTGGTCTGGATGCTCCAGATAAAATCCACACACAGAATCAGCAGCGCAGACCTTATGGAGACTTGATGCAATGACACACATTTTTAAAAATTGTAAAAATACTGGGCCTTTCCAGGCAATCTCTCTTGACTTCTTTACATTCATAGAGAATGTACAGAAGTCAGAGAAAAGCTATTTTCACAATGTTGCTACAGTGGACATGTTTTAAATGTCCTGAAGATCCCAGAAACTAAGAGCAAGGAGGAAAAGATACTATGAAGAAAGAAGGAAGGAAAGACAGGATAACACAAACAAACAAAACAAAGGGAAGGATAAGATTTAAACAGATATGATTGGAAATAAAGGCTGGAAATACACAAATATTTTTCTATGCCGTTTTCTTTTTCCCCTCTTATCCAGACCTAGAAAATAATGAAAAAAATTCCGACTGTGTTAAAACCCTGTTATCAGTGTTTGTTTTCACACAGAAATAAACTGCTTTTTTAAATATATTGCCCTGATTAACATTACACCTTTGATAACATAACTTGCATATATTATTTGCACAAAGAAAGTACTGTGTTTAGCAAAAAAGCACAGTTTGTTTGGGAATAGAGATGAAAAATAATAAGCTCCTGTTATATAAACAGTGATGTCTGGTTGGCCTCTGTGGCTTTGAGGCAGCAATCTTTCTCAATCGTTCATCTTCAGCAGTTCTTAATCGTTTTTCTGGACATGTTGGCATTTTCAATAAACCTGAACAATAATCTGGTTTGACTTTCCTGTCTCTTTTAGTGCAACTTTGATTTCTCATTGTCATCTTTACATCAGCTGAAGCAGGTCATTGGATTGGCCACACACTTTCTTCCTAAAAATATACTACAGTGTTCATCTGTAATAACGTAGCCCTGCAACATTAATGCTCTTTAATTCAAAGCATGCTGTGAAGCTAGCATGATCTGGTTCCTAACAAGGCTGGCCAGTCACTTTTCCCATTTGGTTCACATGAGATGTGGGAAATTTAGGGTCGGATTAATGACTGAACTCAATCACTGCAAAAATATGTTGATAGAGATAAACTCTAAATATCATCATTAACAAAATTTAACATGCCATCATGACAACTGAAGTTTTATTGTGAAAAAAAACATATTTTTCCTATGCATGTACTTTAGGAATTTGCAGATTCTCATGATAACATAATTAAGTAAAAATAGAGTAAACAGTGCACTTCTTAAACGCTTAAAGTTATTTCTAAACAACTTTTACCAAAAGCAACATTTTCCAATATCGAGCATCCCTAGTTGAAGTGGAGCCCAAAGCAATATTTAGGGTGAATCCTGATTATGTTCTTTGCATTTGAAGATGCTTGCAGAGGCAAATGATGTTTTCTAAAAGCCATTCCTCATTTGGTAACCTTTATTTGACTAAATTAACTACACCCTGACCCTACAGACTTTCTACCTTTATACTTTTGCATAAATCTTTCTTTCTCTGTTTCATTTGCTGTTTGGATTCTTTCTCACATCCATTTAGCTCCCTTCCTACACCTGAAAGGAGAGCTGTAAATAACTGTGTTCCTCTGTCAGGAATTTGTCATGGTGGTTTTTGGCAACGGGATCTCTCCACTCGTTTGGTCTTTTCTGGATTTCCCCCAGGTTTCCTCCCAGAGAAAGGCTGGCTGATTTATTTTTCTCAGCACTCTCAATATAGCATGCCTGCTGAGGTACTTGATGAAATAATAGCATGAGTAGGAAAAGCCAAATGCTGGTGGATTGACAGCTCTCAATTACAACATTGCGTTTCCTATTTAAGTATAGAAGAACCAGCACTTTTTTTTTATCCTGAATCTAAAAATTTTGATTCAGTATTGTCTAAAATCTGAATTTAATCTTAGACATTTGTGCATATTTAAATACGATTTGATTAGTATGTGGTAAAGCTGATGTTCCCATGATAAAACCTGCAAGGTGGATGAGTCACAGCATCAATCATGATCACATTTCAAGCTCTCAGTGGTGACCACATCATGACAAAGCTGCTGATGCAAATGTAGTCAAAATCTGAAGCACGCCACAAACCTCATTCCTTTGTCAAAAAGAACAGCTAAGGAAGAAAAATGTACACAATGGTGAATTCAATTACTAAATTAAGTCAATATTTTAACCATCAAAAATCAACCTCACATAAAACGCCATGCAAAGACGTTTACAGAGGTTTGTTCCTAAGCAGCAAGAAAGCAGAGAAGACCACCAGTCATTTACTGTCATTTAATGTTTAAGTTTAGCAAATTAAACATTGCTAAACATTAATTTAAAAGATGAAAAATATCTACTCTGAGTAAAGTAATAAATGATAAATATTCAGACCTACTACAAGATGATGATTGTTTTCTAGACTAATGACTGACTTCCAAACCCTGCTTGTAGAAATAAAGAACATTTGAAATACTTTTTTTCTAGCTCACAAAAAAATAACGTTACTCAGTGAAGAGTGAAATGAAAGAAAAATACAGTAATTTGCGTAAGATGCTTTTGTGAATTAACATTTCATTAGCTGGGATTTTACTGATGTAACAGTTTAGATCTCGCTGTAA
This sequence comes from Alfaro cultratus, assembly GCA_903066825.1. Lineage (NCBI taxonomy): Eukaryota > Metazoa > Chordata > Actinopteri > Cyprinodontiformes > Poeciliidae > Alfaro > Alfaro cultratus. Next base: position 28,011 of record CAEFZX010029645.1, read on the forward strand.
TATTTGATTTTTGTTTTAAAAAATCAGATATGATATTACCCCACACTAAAAATGTTTCAAACTAAGTATTTTAGCAACAGAAGAAAAAAAATCGCTTTAAGTAGACCATTTCTCTCTGAGCCGTAGACAGAACAGATCAGCGTTACTTCATCCTGGTCCTAAGGGCTTGCTGTTCTGCAGGTTTCTTTGCTCACCTGGTTTAAATGAATGGGTGATTAGCAGACATCTGAGTTGATGCTGAGGAGGGTAATGCCCTCCTCAGACCATCTAATACATGAAGAACTGTGAGCCCTGAGGACCACGAATACGTCACTGCAATGTTCAGCTTTTTCGTCTTAGTAAAAATATTGTATCATAACTGCAAGTCAGCTGCAAGAATCCTGACAGAGTTCACATCTTTGCAATTTCTAAGTTTCTTCATTGGCTAACAGTAAGTAAGGTGCTTTTCATTACTGTTTTTCATCATAAATAGTCGTAGCCCCTTAAATATGACTGATTTTATCATACTGGTTTTTCAGGTTCCTCAGATCTTGTGAAAAAGATGGAACCGAGAGTGAGAACAAAGTGCAGGATGAGGTTTAATGTTTTTTTAATCGACATCAAATGTAAATGTCCAATGTAAACTTTGTAATTCTTACATTTTAACATCATCTAAGATTCCCTGTATTTTCAGTTTTCTTATCCTTCATTTTACCTTAGATTGGTTGTACTTTATAATTATCTTTTTTTTCTTTTTACGTATTTGTGGTTCTAGTGGGTATTATTTTAGGATTCTGAAATTGTTGAAGTCTTTCTCCAGCGTTTCTCCTCTTAATCACTATTATTATTCAATCAGTCCTTCTAACCACCATAATCTCTGTTTACCTCATTTATTCTGTACTTTATTTTTAGAAATTGCATCCAAGTGTCAACATCTAGTTTTTGCTTTGAGGTGAGGTTGAAGGACTTGGAGCCCATCCACTTTGTGTAATGAACCATTAGCACTAGCAGGAAAAATGTTCCTTAGCATCACCCTACTGCCACTATGCTTGACACTTGGGTATAGTATTATTTGGTCTGAAAAATCCATCTTGATTCCAAATGTTGTTACTGTGGCCAAACTGAATCTCAACTGACCATGAAAATATTCTAACATGATTTGTTATCAATCCATTTCCATTTTTTTACTTAAGTCTATCCATTGAAATAATTAATATCATTATTATTATTGTAATAACTACCATTCAATTACTTTAGCCACAGTATACAAGGGATCACTGCTTTCCTGCACATAAACTGTGTTAGTGTGAAACCAGAGTATTCTGCCTCAAGGTAACCATGAACATCATACTGGTATGCCTAATGGTGACCAATAGGACTTTGTAGATATATGTACTGTTTTCATCTTACCAGTTAAAGAGCAGAAGAGAGCTGTGACCTTCACATAACCATCAGCATCCTCCACAGTAACTCATCATGGCTATTGTCCAGCTCATCATGAGCCTAGCCCAGCTTTGGGGTCTGACGTGGCTCTCAGTAGGGAGGTGGATAAGGAGTCAGTGAGCTCATATCAGATTAACATGACCTGAAAAGTATGTCTCATTGTCATGTAGCAGCGTTATAAAACAGAACACATCTACATCCAAGACTCTGCTGCTGCTGCTTCAGATGTCAATTAAGGATGAAGGGAAATTGGCGATAAAGGATGAAGGGGGTCCTTCTGTGATTCCTCTACACATGACTGGTAAATTCAGTGTATACAAGCTCAGTCGCGGACAAGTATCTGGCATACAACATAAACTAGATGGGGGTGAAAGTAGTACATGCGCTCATCACATCTGCAGCTGTGTTTGTGTTTAACAGCTGTGGGAATGTTTGTTGATCTGATCACGTTAGGCCCAATGAAATGCAACTCATATGGGTCATTTGTGAACTGAGTGAATTGATGACATGATGTTAAAGCAGAGTTATAACACGGAGGTATGCGAGCAATAAAGCAGTGACACAGGGTTCCGCTGGTATTCGCAGCTGTGACACAAGAAAGCACCACAATAACCACTACCTGAATTAATCAAATGTTTAACCGGACACACAGTCGGTGGGGCCTAAACCATCAGCCTGCCTTCATGCTATGGGCAGCAATGCGGTAGTCGGGCCGCCGGGGCTGAGCTGGAAGCCCTGACAGTCCGAGAGGGACGACGACAGGAGGCGGTAGCTGCAACAGTCAAACCTACCTTCTCCTTTCGCCGCTCCCAGGAAGCTCCCATGCATCCAAAACGTGAGTCAAACTCTTTCCCACTCTTTCAGGAACGACGGTGAAGTGTGTGTGTGTGTGTGGGGAGTTTAAAACAACCAGAGTCGTGACTCTCGCCACTGACAAGCAGACGGACAGACCCCTGGTCCGAGCTAACTCCAGCGGCAGCGCAGCGCCGAGAAGCCGAAACAAGCAGAGAGAGAACAGCGAGGAAAGAGGGTGACGTCATTCCGCACGGTTTACGTTCGCAGAAAAAGGGAAAACATTAACTTCGTTGAGAAAGTTTGTTTTGCATTTTTAGCAGAAGTATCAAAAGGTACAGATTAAACCCTAGTTTTTAATCTCTGCATGTTTTGGATCTGTTCTAACATAGCAGACGTGTACTTTGGTTTTCTCAGACTTAGCCGTCAGCTTCTGGCACTGGATTCAAAGAAAAAAAAAGATATCTACTGAATTATGCACTCGTAATAACATCTGACAGAACTTCCCATTAAGAACTCTGTGTAAACCTTTAGAGTATACATTTTGACTGTAATATGTCACTATGGTACAATTCTTTTTAATCAAAGTTTCACAGTTAGGGTGTGTTTTTCGATCAATTTGTGTGTAAAAAAATATTTTGTAATGTAGCAGCTAATGCAATTTTAGCATACTAATATTTCATACACTAGCACAGGCTACTTACCAGACAATTTTAATATGGATTAATAAGGAAATCCTTTAGCCATTTAAATGAACCGAAAACTGGTTAGAGATAAGAAAAAGCATAAAATAAGAATATAGTACACAGGATGCAATGTCCTCATCATTATTCCACCTTTGTCTTTTCACTGTTTAACCATAAAACCAAATTAATACAATAAATATTTTATACGATTTGATCAACACTAAAAATGTGAATAAATTGAAATCTATACTTAAATAAAGAAATCCAGTAACATGTAGACAGCCTATATATTTCTTAATGATATAAAAACTTGGTAATGTTAATTTAAATTGGTTTCCATCTTAGAAAAGTTACATTTTCAATAGGCTTCCTGAAGATTAATGTTAATCTGCTTTATCCTGCCAAAACCAGTTATGATATGTGTTTGGGAACATTGTCTTGTTGGGACACCGAACTAATAATTTTCAAGTTATAAACATTCTGCTACTCTTTTCAGAAGGTTTTTTGTTATTCCATCAACTGCAATGCAATTGTATCGCTGGCAGTAAAACAGACCCTCAGCATGATGTTACCAACTTCATGCTCGACCGGTGGTGCAGACACTGTTCTTGCCATTGAGGCCAAATAGCAAAGTTTTTTATCTTGCTTGATGTGACACTTGACTTCTCCATGTGGAAAGCCTGCAAATTCAGTGGCTCTTAAATATGTAGATGTTTGCAATTTTTTGTTTTGTTGGTTAACACTCACAATCATTATTAGTATAAAACTTCAGTGTGACACTGGAGTTCCAGCAACTTTCTGTATATGAAATTTCTTTTTTGTGAATCAACAAATCAGGCTAACATTTAGCCTCTTAAAAGTTTCAAAAATACCAAAAACATTTCAGATAAATCAATTAAAACCACACACAATAAATTGTCCAATGAAGAGTGAGCCATACAAGAAAGAAAAAAAAAATAGAAAAGACAACTGAACAGCTTAAAAGTAATACTTCATTAATTTATTGATTGGTAGTGCTTATTTAACATTATAAAACATACAATATAAAATACAATCATAAAGATGTCAATCAAGTTATCTGCTTAGCCCCTATAAAAACAAAATAAAATAAAAAATTCTGTTATATACAGAATATCATTGCCATAGGACCCATACAAATAGTTGTCAAAAGTAATAAAATTATTTGTAATAATTAGTGTTTTACTGCAGCGTTTTACATATTCCCCATGGCAAAAAGAAGTATGGAAACCTTAAAAAAAGACCTGGACAAACACCTTTGAACTGGCCTTAAAACAAAAATATTTAAATTAAAATATAATTATAATATAGAAAAATAAGATTATAGTTTACTGGTTCCCCAGGCCCAGTAATTTGATGATTTTACAATGAAATTTAGAAAATGACACTATAATAATAAAATGTTTGAATTTTACAATGATGTACAACATAGGGGGAGAATTAATGACCTTGTCATAATAATGTACATTCAAAACTCGAGTTTGCGGTCCATATTGCACAATTGTAAAGACTTCAGTGTACCATTTCCATTCCTTACGGTTATTCATATGACAGTTTTTTTGGCTCAACTAATGATAAAGAGGCACAGAAGGTTTATTTGGCTGTCAGCATAGTTGAGAATGCTTTATGGATTGTTCCATAAAGCTGTGGTCAGATTTCACATTTCCGATTTTTCTGTTTCTTTTTTCTTTAAAGTACCTTTTTAAACCCTTCTTTGCTCTGCAGCTTTCTCTTTAACTCACAGTATAATCCAAACACACTATGGTCCCCATCCCTTCCACACACACACCCGATGTTTGATTGCACAATTGCTCTGTAAATCACCCAAGGCCACCTGTCTCCTCTGCTGAGCTTTGCAGACTGTAATTATTCCACAGTCACAGACTTGGCCAAGTTTCTGGGACAGTCAACCTGGAAAAAGAGAGTGTGAGAGAGCAGTTGAGCAAATTACATAAGATCAATTACTGCGGGTGTACAGTAAAATGACCAAATCTGGACAATGTACTGTATTACATAAGGTGAGTTGTAGAAGAAAGTCAAGTTCCCATGAATTCAGACATAAATCTTAACCTAGAGAAATGTACACAACAACTAAGAAAAAGTTCCTTCTCTTTCACATTAGAAGGAAACACTGCCATTATACAGCCAATTGCAAAGCCAGTTTGTTGCCACACACCAAAAAACAAAGTATCTGGGAAAAGAAGCTTCCTGAGACACACCTCACAGACATTGCATAAATTCGCAACCAGATTTAGGTGTGAACTTTGACATCCCTAAGCATAATGCTGCTACCATTCTGATGTCCTGTGTTTTTTTTTTATTTTTGCACCTCCATGTTTTGCTATATTAAATCACACTGACCTCTGTATTTTTCATACAGGAGTCAGAATATTTGAATCTGGCACAAAATGTCTGATGCATGTCAAAAGTTCTTGTGTGTAAGAAAATCTGCTACTTACATCATATCCTCGCAAGACAGCAAGGTGGAAGGACATCAGCTGTAGTGGGATGACACTGAGGATGCCCTGCAGACAATCCACAGTCTGTGGCAGCTCAATGGTCTTGTATGCATTTTTCATCAGCTCTGAATCATCCTGACAGCACAGAAGAATGGGTCGGCCCTGTTGGAGAGAGAAATCAAGAAGTTGCACAGTCTAAGGATTACATTGAGGGCTTCCTCTAGCAAAATGTGTGTATTTATTAATTTTTTTAATATTCTATTCAGGGCTTACCGATCTGGCAGTGACCTGTTGCAAAGCATTCTGACACTTGGTGTAGCAGCCGTCACGCATGATAATCATGATGACTGGCATGTCTTTGTCAATGAGTGCCAAAGGACCATGCTTCAGTTCACCGGCCAGGATGCCTTCTGAGTGCATGTATGTAATTTCCTTTATTTTCTACAAGAAAATAAGGAAAATAAAACATATTGAGATTATGTTAAATATATTACTCTAAATTAATTAATGCAATTTTTCTACTCTTTAGCATTTCTTAATATAAGGTGCATAAAAAGTGCATATATATATAGCATATATAATATTTATGTAATAGCAGGGAGAGGGAGAAATTAGTTATTCACAGGCTACAGTACTGTGAAATCCTTAACTCACCAGCGCCCCCTCAAGGCAAGTTGCGTAGTTGTACCCTCGTCCCATAACCAAAAGTGACCTTTGCTGATACAGCTCATTGGCTATGGTCTTAATCTTCTCATCCAGTGACAACACCTTTTTTATCAGCTCTGTGAGATTGCATATAAGTGAGTCATGGTCACATTGATATCTTATGGATTAAAGATCTACCTTTTCACACAGCTATTGCATCACACTATTTCTCTAACATGATCTAGAATCCTTATACATATTTGAAGAGTTATTTCTGTTTTGGTTTTTAGATCCTGCAGTTGGTAATACTAACCTGGTAGCACCTTGAGGCCCTGAATGATATCCAGTCTTCTCTTCTGCAGTGAGAGTCTGTCTTCACTCAACATTAGGCCAAACATGATGAGGGACACAAACTGACTGGTATAGGCCTGAAAGGGAAGCACACACTCAACACCTGAGTAAAGACCAACTTGTTTCAGTAATAACAAACACAGTATCAAATTGCACAACTCTGTGTTCATATTCCTTGACCTACTCTTTTCTTACTTACCATTTAATTAAAACAGTTGGTTTGTGTATAAATGAAAATCATTTGATTCGTTGAAGGTTCTTATTGGTAAAAAAAAAAATCTATACATATGTGGAAATAAAGCTTTTTCTTTGAAAGAAAAATGTTTATTTTAGTGCTGAGCTGTGCTTCCTAACTATGACCTTTGCTGAAAGGAGGATTCCAAATTGATATTCTTTCAGTCTCATAATCTGTAGCGCTGAAGAGACGTTTACACACGCTCCTCTTAAGCTTAAATGCCAGTTTCTGACTCATAACTTCATTTCTCCTGAACATGAATCCAATGGTAGAAACTTGGAGAAAAGTGGAGGGCAAAAACACACAGAAACTAGTTTGGAATGGACAAAGGAGATTAATATTATTTTCCGGAATAGTTCCGACCTTTTGTCTGTTAAATATTTATGCAGTATGCTTAAAATCCAGGTCTGTGCCAGGAAAGTAATCAGATTAAATGAAATCCACCAATTCCGATAAGAAGGCTTATCAAATATTTAGTGAGAATTATGCCAGGAAGAAGCCATGTAGTTTCTCTGCAACTTGTTAAAGTGACATGCAGGCAAATATTGATGAATATGTACTGTATGTATGTAATGTAAACATTTTGGACAGGGTGCATAATGACTGTGTGATTAGATACAATCCACAATCAATTAAATGTGCTCCTACTTATTTTTCAGAAAAAATCTCTGGAGTTGTTTGTTTGTATGTTACTTCATCCAGGAATAAGATTAGTTCAAATATGTAATGAAAAGTCCACAATAAACATTTGTATGCTCTGATTCAAATAGAAGAAAAATTTCAAAATAATGCAGTGATTTGAAATGTAGTTAATTACAGACTGATTATGCTGAGGGGAGTGTACCTTAGTACTAGCCACTCCTATTTCCGGTCCTGCATTGATGTGGACCCCACAGTCAGTCTCTCTGCAGATGGAGCTCCCCACAGTGTTAGTGATACCCACAGTAAGAGCCCCTCGGTCCTTGCAATATCGCAGAGCCATCAGGGTGTCCGCTGTCTCCCCTGACGGGGCGGAGAGAGTGAAACATTATAATGCATAATTATAGAACATTAAGGTCAAGCTTAAAGCAGAACTTGGCATGAAGTTGTTTCACATGAGAGGTGAGAAGTTATTTTAAGATATTTTTAGAATCCAGGCTTTAGTGACAGAAAGAAAAATGAAAAGAAGAAAAAAATGATGGAAGTTATTTTACCTGACTGACTGATGAAGAAGCAAACGTCGTCTCTGAAGACTGGGGTGTTGCGGTCCAGGAAGTCGCTGGCCAGCTCCACCATGACGGGCAGCTCTGTCAGTTCCTCCAGGAGCTGTCTGGTCTGAGCAGAAGAAAAAGAAAAACAGAAGCTTTATTAGCACTGTCATTGGTACTTTCGAGTTTTGACCATGAAATGTCATGAGATCTTCTAAAAGCATATATGACAATTGACTAGCTGTACTTACAGCAACTGCAGCGTGGAAACTAGTGCCACAGCCTATCATGATTAGCCGTCTGCAGCGTTTGATCTCCTTCAGGTGGTCCTTCAGGCCTCCAAGAATCACTTGGGAAATAAAGAAAAAGACAGTTTAATTTATTGGAACAGTTTATCTCGACAGCTGTTTTATATTTAAAACACTGGAAGTTTTAAAGAAATAACCTACCAAATTACTAATGATTCTAAATAGGATTTCTGCTAAGAAAGCATGAAATGATTAAAAATAGGACTTTTTAAAAAAACATGTGATCACCTGTATTAGTGTCAAAACAAATCCGGCCTCTCATGGTGTTAACTACTGATTCCGGCTGCTCAAAGATCTCTTTCTGCATAAAAGCTTCAAAGTTTCCTGCAGAGATTAAGAAGACATAAGAATGATACACAATGACGGTGAAATTTTTCTCCTTAAAAAAAAAAAGAAAAGATAGACACTTTATTGCTGAAAGTATTGAGACACCACTCCAATCTTTAAATTGAAGCAACTCGTCATGCTTCTGCAAACATTTGTGATAGAGTGCATCAAGAGCTCATTAAATTCTAGCATGGTGCTGTGCATTCATGTAATTTCCTCCGCAATTAACATTTCTTGGTCACCGGTTAGTGTTGTCATAACAAAGTAGATTACAAACAGCAGCAACTCAACTGCCAGTGGTAAGCCATGTAAGATCAGAGTAAAGATGGAGCAAGTTGAGGCATCATCTGTCTGCAGCTGGCTGCAAACATTATGACGGCTTCCGATTAGCTCAATAATAATAACAAGAGTGCAGAATAGGTTAGCATAGCTAAGCTGCTGCATCCAAACCTGACAGAACCAGGTGTAATGCAAAGTGTTGGCACACTAGTGTTGGAGGCTGGTTCTTTGGATTGGAGAATTATGCAGCTGTGGGAAATAGTTTTGGGAGGGTATTTTCTGTCAACAAAGCAAGATCCTTTTGGAGATTTTCTCAAAATTTATGAATGTAAAGCCTACTATTTTAAAACATTTGGCAATAATGTGCAGACAACACTAACTGAAAAAATTACCATAGGAATAATGTTTTCCCCTATTCAGCCAGCAGAGGGTGGTCTGACCCAATATCATAGTGCATACAGCCCCATATAAGAATTTATCTAAGTGTTACTCTCTTCTAGTGGAGTTACTGTCAATTAAATTAAAACAAAGGGAATTTAACATAGTAGAAACAGTTTTCCAACCTTTCATGATCTGCTGCATCTCCATCTGCAGCGTCTGAATTGCCCTCACTGGATCGTCACCGGCCTGCCGGTTAATCCTGTGGATGGAGAGTTCACCTCCTTTGACAACTGCGATGTCATTATCCTCCATGTACAACACCTTGTTAGTATGCTCAATGATGGCACTGTGGATGCAGAGACACACGAAGGAAGCAAATGAATAGAAAGCAATAGAAATGTGCACTAAGCAGATGTGGAGACAGGTGAGAAGGCACAATGGCTGTGAAAAGCTTAATAACATAGCTCCATGCTTGAGTCACAAGACAAATTCTTCCCCACCTAGCGTCAGAGGCAAAGTAGTACTCCACAGCCCTGCCATCTTCGTTTGAGTTGATGGCGTTGGACGAGTCCGTGCAATTATGGCTGTTCTTCTCATGAACGTCTTCCTTGATGTGACCTACAGAGGTTTAAGTCAAGAGTTAGTGGGTCAAATCAGATCTTTAGGAGGTAAGAAATCTTTGACTAAGTTCCCAGTTTCACTGTAATTGTACATTTACAAAAAAAGAAAATATCCTCGGAAGTCCTTTAAGATGAAACAGCACTCATTACATAATCATGAGACTGTAGATAAAAAATGTGTCAGTTTTCCAAGGCAACAGATTGCTTCATCTGCTCAAAAGCTCACACTGATACATTTAAGTGCAACAAACTATTACTTGCTATGATATATTCAAAACTACTTTGTATATATTTTTAAATTAAAAGCAACCTTTAGAAAACTGGTGAATCTCAGAGAGTGAGCAAGGAGTTTCATACTTAGAAAAAAAGTTGAAGAGCAGAGATGTTTTGGTTAGCACTATAGATCTTCAGTCTAAGATTTAAACTCATCTGCCCTTTCAGCTTAAGTAAGCAGGTGACGGAAACGAGAATCACACTGAGTCACCGTAACAGATTCCTTACTAATGATCTCATTAACTAAAGTCTCACTGTGTCCCACAGAAAAATGTCTGTCTCTCATGGAAATCTCTTTCTTCTGTTGTGCAGGCTCTACTCATACTTTCCTTCTTCAATTAATCAATTTATTAATTGATCAATTTTAAAACAATTCAACAACTGTTATCTTCCATTACACTTACAAAACACCTGGCCAGAATTTTCTGCGTCATTTAAACAAAAATAATTGTGCTGCTTTGGACTTTGCACCTCTCTTATTTAGATCATTAATAACCCCATATTCTGCTGATAAGATAGTTTATAAGCACAAGAGAAGTAACGTAAACAACAGATCAAGTATGCAGTTGCTTACACTGCCCACATTTACAGAGCATAAATGGGTTTGGAGTAGGCATGTGCCAATTATAAAGTTATCAAGGTGTAATAATGGTTTTAAAGTTACAGTTGCTAAAGGAAACACCTGATTAGGTGGAGTTTTCCCTGGTTTGCGTAGAGTAAAGAATAGAGCAGCATTGGCCGTCCCCAACCTGTTGCGGCACACTGCCGGTCAGGTGACTGATTAAAAGCTCCCACACATTGCCTATGCTTACAAGACTAACAGTGATAATGGGGAAACTAAAGGAATGTTGACTGGACTTCTTATGAAGGTAGAACTGTTTAAAACTAGAGATAAGGACATACAAACAGCAGCTGGCGACCCGTAGCAGACAGGCCAGTAAAATGGTTAGTATTAGCTCAGTGTACTTGCCCTTCTCTAGAACAAATAGAGCAGAACTCCAAGAAGGTGTAACATTCTGCAAAAATAATCATGTTTGCTTAAAATGACTCAATAGTTTTTCCAGTGTTTGTTCTATATTTTTTACTTAGGTTAGTTAATCAAAATAACCAGAATAGAAGTCCTACATTTAATATTTCAATATGTTAAGTTTTATTACACCTACAGCAATTGTATTACTTTTCAGTTTTGAATAAAAAAAAACATTTAGATCAAGGAAGACATGTTTGTTAAAGAGTTTGTTTAAATGTGGCATTCAGGGTTATCATACAATGAGGGATCACAATGTCCCATTCTTAAGCAAAGTAATGAATGAAGTACAGAAAAAAAAAACTCTCTTTACGGTTTACTCTAGTAAAACGTGCAGATGTGTTCAACAGTAACTCTTTAAAAAAAAAAAACATCTTTCAAGGAATGTCCTATGAAAAAAGTGATTGCACAATAATTATCATTGACCTAAGACATCTCATGTTACTCCAACACAATGTCTTTTGGCAGACATGGTGGGCTTGTTTCTGTTGGCAGCAGCAGACAAAGTTCAGAAAAGCAAGTTGAAACTTTAACCCACAGGAAAAGAGACCTTTATCCAGAAACATAAGGAAATATTTTTTGTGTGTGAAGTGCACTGGTGCTGGTTTCATATTTGGTGTTTGAGGTCCAATCAAAACTCTGTTTAAAGATTGTTTTACATAATTTTTAACAGTATGCATTTAATGAGAAAGTGTGTTAATTTAGTTTCTGATGGACAGGGATGTATTGATCTTTCTTGAGAGAACTATCTCTCCAATCTGAAAGAATTAGGTTGTAGAGATAGGTTGGCTCAAGCAAGAAAGCTTCAGGCCCAAACACATAAAATATATTACTGACTGACTCTATTATATTCCCAGATTCTTCATATGAACAGCTAAAAGAAAAATGACAAATATTTGCTGTTTATTCCTGTTATGCTTAGGATTGAGAGAACAGTACACCAGAAACCTCTGTACACTATTTGTTTATTCTTTGTATTCCTAACATTTAACTAATGTAAGTTGTATTCAGGCTTTTTTTTTTTTTTGCATTTCTATGAAAACACAATGCAAACAAAACTGCAATAACTGCATAACATTTTTTGTATAATTAATGACAATGTTTGGATTGCATAGATAATATAGCTGCTGGTTTAAGAACTTGCTCCATTTCAGTTTGTGTCTTATTCCAATTACTTTTGTGTAGCTTTCATTTTCTATGATCTATCTAAGGAAAGGATTAATTTTAAAAATTTACCTTTTTCTTATTTAATCTAATAAAGAAAGTGAATTTATTTTAATTTCACAATAAAAAATTATTTTAAAATGCTGTGTAACTTTAAATCTATTAATATTTTGCATTAGTTAAGAAGGTTTTGTAGCTATAGACATATTTTATTTTGTTGCTCAAGCACAAAAAGGCTCTTAGTCCTTATAACTTATAAAATGTTTTCAAAAGAAGGGTTACATCATATAACAAAATCTAAATAACAAAATATAAAAGATGAAAAAATGAAGACTGTTCCTATAGAAAATACAGTTAAAAATAAGAGTATCTGTTCTCCACTCTTACATTTTTTTTTAAATCAGCAACTTTCCATAAGTTGTGCAACTGATGGAAGCTACTGAATAATAAAACTATAACAGCTGGAAGATATTTCTAAATACAACCCATTTGAACAACTGTGATCAGGTGATGTGCTGCTGCTGCTGCAGTGAATTTAAGATGTGGTAAAAGTGGATGACAGCAGGACAAAAGGAACACAGTTTACCACTGTTGTACTGCACAGGGATTTGCTCGGTTGGCAGCTCGTGCTCGCTTCGCACACCGATGAGCAGCGGACTTCCTCTCCTGCCGAGATGAGAACAAAGCAGGCAGAGCGGAAGAGATGGAGTCGGAAAGAAGGAACGGTAGAGGGACAATGATTAGGTTTTTTAAACACAAAGCAATGTCAGATACAATAGTCTGCTCTCCTTTATAGCCTGATACCTGATCATGTTGTGTCATTGTAAGTTAAAATAAAGTTTCCACCCCTATCTTCAATTCTGTGTGTTTACTTCCTTGAATTAACTAAAGTTTTTCAGATATCCAAGGTGTGTCTGCATCATTTTAGAATGTAAAGGTTTACTTAACTATTAGTTTAAATATATTTTATCTTTACCACTTTACTTTCATAACAGTTACTTAAGCAAAGGATACTTTACAAGTCTTGTTTTCAGAAGTTTCAGACTCTGTTCCTCCCAGGAAGATCACTGGTGGCGCACTGCCTCCTACTTCTAATTCCCATGTCAATTATCATTGGTTTTAAGAGTAAATAACCACCAAATACAAACCTGAGCTCATGTTAAAAGTTCACAAAATTCAGCTTAAGTAGACCTTAATGACACTGAGGCCCATCTTGGTTTTGATCCCTCTTGGAGAAGACATTTGTTTTAGTATACGACTCAGATTAATCTGAGTTCAAATGAAGATACTGAGAGAGTTATCTTCTGCAAGTATGATATTAATGGATCATAACCTTTAAAATCCTCAACTATCCCTTTTATGTAAGTTTGACACCACCTGTCAAGAAACAGCAGCTTCTCCTTACTTTTTGTTTTTCTATCATGCAGGTCAATTTTTTTTTTCTGCATCGTTTTTCTCCTGGGCCTCACTGACGCATGCTCTTTGATTGTTCTAGAGGGTGTGCAATTTGACAAAGGACGCTTGCAAACAGACAAGTGGACAGTTTCCAAATGTGATACAGGTTGAAAACTACACACTAAGTTGTCATAGTCTCCACACATCATTTTCTTACTAATTAGAAATGTCTCAGTGGGTTAGAAAAATTAATATGTGCAAACACTTCAGATGGATGACTAACAGTAAAAATAGGTCAAAGAAGGAAAAGTAGAAATTAAGACAGCAGTTTTCTTGCTGGGTGGCTGATCTTTGATACCACAAGAAGGGTGGAGGCTGTTATATCAGATAATAGGCCCTTCACCTTCACCAACTATGATGGAAATTTAAAACATGAAGATCATGTGTGTAGCCATAGACTTTGCAAGCTAAAATAATTGGTTTAAATGTTTCCTTCAAGCTCACGTTAATAAACAGGAAATCCAAGCCTTTGGTTTAACCAGAAAGTGAGCCAGCAAGTTTTGCTAGGTGAACTGTTTGCACAAAGCACAAGTTACACCCAACATATCTCCATTTACCAGGCCTGCTCCCTTAACTCTTTCCTGCTAGGCTCCTCCTGATCTGTGACAGCTCATTGACCTGGGAACGGTATAACGCAGTTGATAAGAAGTAATTAACCTGGTGATTTTTGCCCCTTCAGAGTTTCCTAGAGCTGACACAGGAAACTCTGTAGTCTTTCTGTAAATGAGTCAGAAAGGGGGGCCCTCAAAGCTTGGGAAGAGGCCCAGGAGGGAACAGCAGTGTGAATTGAATCTCAGATCTTAATATGCAGAACATACCAACCCACACCACTGGACGAGAAGCTACTCACATGACCACAGCTGCCCATTACTGGAAGCAAAAAGGATTCCAGAGTAATGCCATAATTAATAAGCGGGGGCTTCGTCTCTTAATCAGTCCAGATATTACTTCATTGTGTTAATAACAGCAACGACTCATCTGGCTGGATGGATTATACGTGAAGCCTAATCTCAGTGTTACTTGTGGACACGTCAGTGAGTTTTGACTAACCTGGTGGACACAGCCTCTCCAGGGTAATGACGGCTTTTGAACACGAGAGCGAAGGCTCCCTCCTATAACACACAGAGACAGAGACGTTGTGTTAACTGAACGAACATCCTAAAATAAACACATTTTGCAGCTGCATGTTAGAAGAAGGGAAGAGAAGCAGCTATCACTGTCGGATAAATCAGAAAAAAAGTGAAACCTTTTCATTTTAAGATATTTGCTAAATATGAACTGGAGTGCAGAAAGATCACAAGTAGGAATCCTCAAGGTTCTGTTTTGGACCACATGTAGTCATTATCTAAGTTGTAATCCTCGCTCAGTGAGTACTGCTACATGCTTAAACATCTGTAAGCTAATTATAGTATTTCTGTAACATGCAGAAATTGTCAATTTGTATGTGTTCCATTAAGGACAAATCAAGTGCTTTTATGAAGTCCTTAAATAAATTACTAAAATTTCCTTGTGCATGAATGGATAAACAAATTTGACTTGCTTCAAACACCTTTAAAATATACAAAATCTTTTTTTTTTTTTCTCTCTCTCTGTGGGGTTTAAAAGATGCGGGGGGTGACTTAGGGAGGCCTGGGAGTATTTAGGTACTGGAGGGAAAGTCTAAAAGCAATAGAAGCTGTATTGTATAACATCAGCTATGTTTCGAAAGTGCTGGCCGCACAGCTGCTCACGGTGCTTACTGGAAACAGAGCTGGCTGAGTGTGGGACTGTGGCGGGGAGAAATAGGGGTGTGAGTGAATGTAGCAGGAAGCAAAAGGAGGGTGTCACTAGTGTAAGGTTGGACTGTCTGGTTTCCATTACTTCCAGTCCAAAAATGCATGTTTTACTTGAGCCTCACTGCAGACTGAATGAAGCTTTAAAACATTACTCACATTACTCACACAATGGAAAACGTAAAACAGTATGCTTCATCTCAAAAAAACATATGACTCAATGAGTAATGATGTCACATGTGACGCTGTTGGGACCGCTTCCATGGAGACAGTTTTTCACAACGTTTCGTTTCACTCAGTATTAAAAAAGTGTTTTTGCTCAGATAAATCTGTGTCACTTAAGGAAGAAGTTACGAAACCGCGCAAGCTTCCCTTCACTTCAGCTGAGGAGTGGAAGGTTCTTGCATTAATAACTAAAAAGAGTTGAGTTTCACCAGAAGAGCAGGACATAACCTACTGTATGTGGCGGAGTGAAGTTAAATTGTGGTTTTACTGTGTGAGAAGCTCACCAGTTGCTTGATGACTCTCTCCACCAGTTTGGAGAACGTGATGCTGTCATTTTCTCGATTGTCATACAAGTATTTGATCAGTTTTGGGATCACCTCTGTATCTGTCTCTGACTCAAACTCGTATCCTTTGGAAATCTGAGGGAAAGAAAGAAAATGCTTTAACACATGAAAATGGCCCCAGAGAATGTAAGGATTAAATTCATTTTTTCCCCTGATAATTAAACAACACTATATTAATCAGTCCAGAGTCTTCTATGAAATAAGTTTTTGACAAAATATGTAAGATTTTGCTGCCATTTTTAACCTCTTGAACTTTTTTCACAATGTGTCAATCTTTTTTATTGTACATGTGATGGATGTTTTCCACCACATGTTGTGTTTTGCAGGTAGGACAGAAAGTTACATTTCAGTCTCATCTGACCAGAACACTTTCTTCTATGTGTTTGCTGTGGCCTCAAACTGAAAATGGGATTTCTTGTTGCTTTTTGTTTTGACTAACAACAAATCTGTTGTTAGATTGTTAAATGATTCTGCCAATTGTGGTACTCTGCAAGTTCTCCAGAGTACCACAAAGCTCCATTTGATGTTTAAAGCTTTAAATTTTGTTTTATAACCTAACTCTGCTTTAAACTTTTCTACAACTTTGTTATCTAATGTTCTCTGACAAGCTTTTCAGACCTTTACAGAACAGCTGTAAAGCTACAAAGATCAAATTACCGTAGATATAGGTGGACTTTATTTCGGTGATCTTTGAAGCCCATTTTCTTGCATTGGGTTATTTTTAGAAAGAAGATGGGAGAATATTTACACACATCACACTTAAATATTTAGAAGAATGTGAAATTTCTTTTCCACTTCACAATTAAGCGCAAAACTTTGTGCTATATTATCACACAAAACCGCATAAAATGCATAAGGTTTGTGGTTTCAACATAATGCAATGCAAAACAAATCAATGGGTCAAAATATTTTTAGAAGACACTGTAGCCTACAGGTTAAAGGAATGATGACACATGTTAAACTGCTGGTGCATGAAAAGTAATCTCGTCTGTTTGGTATGTAATATACCAGTATAACTCAAAAAACAAGATTAAGCAGTTTGCACAGTTAATAGTTCTACTTTTTTCTCCCATTTGTAGGTTTTTTATTCATCATAGTTATTACTTTGTTACTTCTTCAACGCTAAAAGCTCCATCCTTGACTTTGTTTTTTAAAACAATATGATGCAAATCGTATAATTTTGGTCTTCAGATTTCATTCAAGAGATCATCATGAAAAGTGTTCCTTTGTAACCATAAGGCCTCCTGTATTAATATAAACTTTGTAGTGGAAGGCAGGTTTAACCTGTTCCTTCAGAAAGAAATGTATGGCAACTCACCAGGTACTTCTTCAGGTCTTTGTAGTTGGTTATAATGCCGTTATGGATGACGACAAACTCTAAAAAAGGAAACCAGACATAAGTTCTTTTTTAAGGCTTTTCATGTTTTGTTTTGTTTTTTTTGTTTAAGGAATTCAAGACACAAAAACTAGAGTTCGACATAAAGCTGCCACACCTTCTCGGAAATACAAGCTTGGTGTGTGGTGGAGCAAGTCTGGCTGGCTATTTAAAGAACAATTTGGGTTAAGCACTTGCACAAAGCAACAATTTGCAATGTGCTGACAAAGTATTACTACATCGTAAAGATAAAGAAGGATAACTTTCAGGATTACAATCTGTCTGCAAAATTAATGTGATTTTAGAGTGGAATCATTTTGTTTCATTGCAGACTTATGAGGAAAAGCTAACATACATGACACACCTTTAAAAACCAATAAGACAGATGGGTGTGTCTTTCACTGTACTGTGTTCTTTCAAATAGGATAATTTTAATAGCAGTTTTACAAAATTCATAACACAATTTAAATGAGACAAGTGGGAAGTCACTAGTAAGGAAGGTGGAGGAGAAATTCAGTCCTTTCATGTGACTGATGATCGGGTCAGGAAAGCACTTATTACCATTGTTTTTGTCGGATCGCTGGGGGTGGCTGTTGACAGCACTCGGCTCGCCGTGCGTAGCCCAGCGAGTGTGAGCCAGGCCAAAGTGTATGTGCAGAGACTCATCGATGTCCACCCGGTCTTTTTCTGAACAGCAAAGAATAACATGGGAGAATAATGCTGGATGTCTAACAAATTCAGCAAGTTCATTTTGTGTTATTTATTACTAAAAATGACATATCGTTATAGGGTTTTATGAAACTGCAAGAAATTAAATCAATCATATGTGAACTCACGGTAGATCTCCTCCTCCAGAGCCTTGACCTTGCCCTTCTTCTTGATTAAGCTGATACTATTGTTGTTGAGGTCAGTGGTTGTCTTGGTGGGGCCGTCGACGGCAACACCTGCGGACGGAAAACCAGAATACGTCAAACTCAGGTCACTGGAATGTGAGTTATGAATGCTTCGGTGCAATTGTTGGTCCTGTGAGGAATGACAACTCCAACTGGTTTTTACAAACCCACATTCCCCAGACATGTCTTACTCAGAGTGGGCAGAAAATATGCAAACAGTGTGATGAGGCTCAATACGCAGTCAGATTTGGCTTGTGGACGTGAAGTAGATACAGTTAAAGTATCTTTTGATACAGTTTAGTTAATGTTCGAATGAGGAGTCTGTGTGTCTGCAAGTGTGTCTACGCTAAAGCAGCTCATCCTGTTCAAATAGGATGGACAAACACAAGGTGCAGTAAATATGGGTGGGTCTTTCTGCAGCTTTATTCAATTGTAATTTTAACCATATAACCTAACGCCAGAATGATTGTACCTTTAAAAATTCTCTCTCAGACTATAAAAGATCTGAAACATTTAATCTTCCAAACAAAACTAAATGAGTAACAACAGAAGTACAAATGCTTTAACTCGTAAAACCTAGATGAAAAGATTTGCCGATTTTTGGGCAATGTTGAAATCAGTTATTTTAATAGACTCAACCTGATAAACCAGTTTTTGCACAATATCAGTTGTGAGGTCTGTTTTCCTATAACGTTTTAAAACTGACGGGGGTGTTTATGATCAAATCCTTGCAGCAATAGTCTGCTTACTGTAGAGTCCTGTGTTGGAAGACCATGACTTTTTTCCAATTTTACGAACCTGTAGTTAGCTTCTATGAAGTTGTTATCATTAATAGTTTCCCTCAATGATGTCTTAAGTTTAGAGAAAAGCGGAAAGCTAAGAGCTATTCAGAAGGTTTCAGGTGATTTCAACTTTTTTAAGCAATTTGATCTGAGAATGCCCTTATCAATGTGATACAATGCTGAATTTCTCTGCTAAAGGACTTGTGTTTTATTCATCAAAGTGACATTGGCTGAGGCTGGCTCCTGTGACAATCAGCCTTATATTTTTGAAGTGTGCAACATTCTGTCGCTTGTGCAACGTCATCAAAGATCAGACGTTCCTCTGCTTCTCCAGGTTTTGGAAAATTAGCCTGGTGGATTGATCAAGCCGATAATTTCTTTCGGAAAGTAACTGTTCACCTCCCCAAACTTATTATGTTTACAATGTGAGGTTTAGATGTTCAAGGTCTGCTAATACGGCGTTGCATCCTGTAGATATGAACATTTTCTGTTTGAGTTGTTTTAAATAGCTAAACTCAGCTGGAACACTCATGCCTTGTGGTCTGTTAGCCTTCCACCACTGTAGGGATTTATTTATATTTTTACACTCCTAGTTTAATTGACAACAACTTCACAGAACCATGCTGCAAACTTTAAAGAATCCAAACCATCTCTTTAATGATTGAATTTGAGTATTTCCAAAGCTGTTTTCCTTAAAGCTTTGCATATTATTCATTCTGTGTGCATGTTTCTGTGTGAGTGCAAGTACTGTGCAACTGTCTCACCTGCTGAATCGTACCCTCTGTACTCCAGCCTCAGCAGACCCTTCACCAGCGTCTCAAATATCTCCTTTCGGGTGCGTGGCACTTGGTAGTTCAGGTAAGCAAAAATCCCTTTCAAAAAGAAAGAGAACCAGAAATATAACTCAAGTCTTTTTTGCAGAGCTCAGTGTTCCTCTTTTATTCAAACTCAAGCGTGGCACTATAATTTTGCTTAATGACATTTTGAACACAGTGACTGTAAATAAGACTATAAATAATGCAACAAAGTCATACAACCAGGCCTTTTTCTAGATTTGCAACCATCTTTCATCAAATATAGCTATGACTACTTGTCCCGTTCAATCTCTACACACATTTTTCTTGTTGGTGTTCGAGGTAAGGCACCACACAATCTGTGTGTATGTCAACAGGCCTGTGTATTTTCCTCCAAAATTATGTGCGTGGGGGGTCTGTTAAAAACGTTTTGTGAGTACACAGCTAACCCATTGACAGGACGCACACTGCGCGCAGTGTTGGAGCAGACAGATAGAGGCAGGGTGAGGTTAAACATCGCTGATCCTGCCTTCTTCTTCACATAAACGAGGCGAGGCTGGCGGACGGTTAAAGATTTACTTCCAGTTGTAAAAATGGTTTTGCTGTAACAGCAGACAGAGGTGCAGCGCGCACTATGCAGCCTATGGGTATTTGCCAGTCAATGGAGAAAAGTTAACATCGGGCTTCTAAGTCATCTCTAAACAGGATCGATCAACTGCAGCTTCCTTGTCCTTGAGTATACAGTCAAACGACGATATTGACACGTAGCAGCTGTGCGTAAAAATCCTTCACGCGTCAAGATCCACAGCGAAAATGTCGGTAAACACAGACATTTAAACTCAAGTTTCCATCCTTAGGATTACATCCAAATCTGAACAACAATATAAGTTTATCAGCTTATTATGTGTTGCTTTCTTCACAAACTGCGCGCAATAGCTTTTTTATTTATTTATTTATTTATTTTTATTCAGAAACAAGAATGATAATTCACGGGTATTAAGAAGAAGACTTACCACACATGATTCAAGTTTCCTCTTCACCGCTCGACTCTTTCTGAAACAGAACAGATCTTTAGTTTGCCAGCTAAAATGATGCTTCTGTCTCTCTGCGGTGAAGTCTCGGATGTAGCGCACACTCCCCCTGGACTTTTCTATTTAAATGCAGTTTCCTTCACAGGGCAGCTGCCCCGCCTCCTCTGACGTCTCCTACCCCATGACATGTTTCAGGCCATCCTGCGTCTGTCTCTCAGGTGTTCGCCTCACCTGCATGTGATGATTAACCGCTGTTAACTTTCCTGTTTCCCTCCCTGCGGTTAACCTCAATTTCGTGTTCTCAATACAATTGTAAGATATTTATTAGATATGGGTTGGACCGGTTTTTGATTGTTTGTTGTTTTTGTCGCTCAATCTTGATTGGAGGGAGTGGAGAATTCCTTAACTTCCATTTCGTCTTTTCTTTTACTTACATCCTGGTTCTGGCTGTTCTGTAAGTATTACCATTTGTTAAAGTTTAACAAAATGTGTATTTTTTTTAACTTAGGTTTTTCCCGTATGTCTTTTCCCCACACTGCTGTTTGTCTTCCTTTTTTCCCTCAGCAAAAAAGGAATAAATTGTCTTTATTTGCTGAGTAGGTGTGGAGAAAATTTGTAGTCTCAGTTTTTTGAAAAAGCTTCTCCATAGGTTTCATGAACTTGAGGCAGGGTACACACTAGACATGTTGCTAGGCCATCACAGGACAAACAACCATGCAGGCACACACTGGCTCCTCAGTGTATTTAAGAGTAATCAATTAACATAAAAGCCTTTGTACTGTAGAAGGAAACCTTTTGCATGGGGAGAAAATGCAAATTTTATGCAGAAAGACCTCAGGCAGGACTTTGTAGCTGCAAGTCAACAGTGCCAACTACTGCACCTCTGTCCAGCCCAAAGACAAGCATCAATATTTGCTGTATAAATCTGAAATTGTGTTGTTAATCGCTTTTCAGTGATACAGCTTGAACTGGTAAAGATCTAACCCAGGCTGTCATAAAAAAATAAATAAAAATCAAGCAAAAAAACGTCAAATGGCTCTCTAATTGTGTGTGCCCGTCCCATAGCTGCTCTGACAATGAACAATTTTAAGCAATCTTTTGTTTCCTATTCATAGTCTACAGTTCAGAGAATAGAGTCAATCATGTCTAGTTGATAAAAATCTGTCAACAAGAGGTCACTCAGAGTTTGTTTTAAACTGAAATTGTACTCTGTCATATTCAATGACAGCAGTAGCCGACGGCAAGCAGAGGTGAAATCATTAAAAATAATTAGTAATCTACAAAAAACAATAATACTAAAAATCTCAGAATGAGATTTAACCATTTTTATGATTCATAAAAGTTTTCCATCCCAAAGAGAATTACACAGAAATGCTGTGGTTTATTTAAATGGACACAAAATTATTTACTTATTGGTGCAAAATGGAAGTATTATATATACATATTTTGGTTACATATGTTATTGTTTGGGTTTTTTTAAGACCCACCTTTACTCTCATCTCACTCTTTGCTTCGTATAAAGTTAACAACTCTGGTTATTATTTTCATTTGTTTGTAATGAATCAAGTGCAGAAACAGAGATAAAAAAAAAAACAAAACCACAATCTTATGAAGAAAATTATTGGAAATAAATAAGGAAACAGCTAAGGACAAATCTATTTAATATGTTTCCATCAGTCATGGTAGAGTTTCTTATTTATTTTCTGCAGAATTAACAAATAAATTGACTATGTGCTAATTTGTTTGTAAATGACTCACTTTACAGTGACTGTCCAACTTTTCTTTACCTGCCTGCAAAAATAAAATCACAGAGAAATATTAGTCATTGGCAAAGTATTAGAAAATACAATTAGTTTGATTCCTGAACTAAATGTTCACAGTTGTAGGGAAAAGGCAGAAAAGGTGGGTAATTTCTTAAGAAACTTCAGCTTATTTTGTGTTTCTATGAGTCAACAATTGTTCATCTTCATTTTCTTTTTGTTTTTTCTAAGTTTTTACTCCTCTGAAGACATGTATGGGCACTTTCTTTTAGAACAGCAAGGAAGTTGTGGTGGATAATTTAGATGACCTATTTCTTTCAGGGTGCTGTCAGCTGTTATCCAGGAACTGCATATTTTCTATTTTTCATGCTGTCATTCCCACAACATCTTTAACGAGATAATAATTAGTTGAGATAATTGCTCCCTTTAATTAAAAAAACATAAAACCAACCATTCTACACCCACTCATGTTTTACTCAGATTGCATTAACACATAATGATTGGTTGAGCTTCCACAACAATGAATGGAATAAGACCCATCAAATAACAACAACAAAACAAAACCACTAGGTCTTTTTCTTAGACCAAAATAGTTGGCTTTGCTGTTGGAAAAGAAATTTGGAAGATTTGACTTTAATTATATTAGACAAGAGACTATAAGAAGCCAAATCATTGGATCATAAAAAGCTGTTTTGATGTGAACAAGTTGATCAGATTTCACTGTCTCACTTCCGAAAGATTAAGAAATGGTAAAATTACAATAATGTTAATGATAGTAGTTCACCATAGATAATTAATTTCTGATCATTTCAGATAACATTATCTTTTGTAAATTATGGCCTCTGTAACTTTTGGTATACCTCTATTGCCAGACATAATACAATTTACCTTTTGTACAGTTATGTAAGAGTAATGTGTTATATTTTGTTTTTGTTTCTTTGGGACGGTTATCAATCTGGCAAGGGATAGCCAATAGAAATTTGCCGAAGCCTGAAGTTTGATGTACTTTTTAACTAATGTTGCTGTCTCTATTGTAATTGAATTAAAGTTATGAAGTGGTTGAAGGGTCTTGCTATGTTCACCATTCAAACTAGTCATTTTATTCTACTTTTTTCCTTTTATCTTTGGTTAATAAAGGTCTCATTAGACCTTATGAGATTGTTGTCTTTAATTTTTCCAATAAAGATTATTATTATTATTATTATTATTATTATTATTTTGATGCAGAATCAAGTTAAGAATAAAAATCATTTAGTGTTGCATTGTGATCCAGTTATAAATTTGTTCTGGGTTCAAATTCTGATCAGTGTCTTTCATGCATGGATTCCCTCCAGGTACTTTAGCTCTTCCAGTCATCTTAAAAACAGAAATCTTTGGTTAGCTGCCCACTCATTGGGGTTCTTGGACTTGTGATAATGAAGGGATCACTGCATAAAGTTCAATGGGCACTAACCCTACAAGGTTAGGAGGTTACAAGGAAAGAAGGGAAATAATTCTCCATATAGGTAAAGGATATGGAGAATCCATATCCTGTTCCTTGTTGACGAGATTCAACAAAGGATGATGGGGAACCACCGACTTTTTTGTAAAAACAGACAAAACGAGGGAAAATAGTGTTGACCCACATACAGATACAAGAGGATGGATGGCATGAGGAAATGCACACACTGTGAGATGGGTGGTAGAGTGCAACAATAGGTTTTGTTCGGCTAAGAGGAACAATAACTGCAACCAGTAGCTATTAACAAAATGCTGTATTTCTCATTAATAATACTGAGCTGGGGAACCACCTGATTATCAGGAAGTAGGAGAAAAAATGTTTTATGAATGCCTCCTGCCTGATGTGGTCTAGTATTAAATAACAATAAAGGATCATGTTTGCACACTGATGTTCTCAAACAGAAAGCCTGTTTGTGTTTACAGAATAAACACAAACATCATTTATCCTAAAATCATTTACCAGCAAAATACTCTAACCTTCAGGTAAAAACTGGAAGAAATCCCACAGCTTGGGAGAAGTGCATACTTCTTCTGGACCAGTGGATGAGTTGACCCGAACAGTCACAGACGAAGTCCAAAGCCTCCTGTCCATAACTTTTAAACCGGCTGTCAGCTCCCAGATAGCGAGATGTAGTGAGCACACGGCCCAGGTCTGACATGATACTCTCACAGAATTATTTTTTGATTGATTGTAAAGTTAATTTGTAAACTTCAGATTGTATTGTTTTAATAAAAAAAAAAATGATGACATAAAATATGCAGTTAACCCCGTCTCCCATATATATAAGGCTTTTCTCTGTATTTTTATGTTTATCTGATGAACACTGATGCATATATTGTAGTAGTACTACTGACAATCCAGTAAGAGGATAAAAGCTTTGGAAAGGCAGGAGTTACTGTAAATGACCCTTTAACTGCATCACTCGTTTACTGAAGCTTACATCACTCTGATTACAGCTGAAGGCTCTATGTCTCCTGTGGTGCAAAGGTCCAGCCTGCTCTTTAATCTGATGCCAAGGAAACGTTCAACTTAATAATGAAAGAACCCAGGTGAGCTTGACACGTTCATTTAGATCAGATGAATGAGAAACTATTATTGACTGAATTTATTTTTATTTTTGAGAAATTCAGAAATTCATTTTATTATTAGGAAATAGTGATTGCATGTGTAATTACCACTGACACATCTAGATGTTCAAGACAGTCTCAGAACAGTGAAAAACTGTAGTTCGTGTGCTCTCCCCAACCACACCACGTCCATTTGAAGTTCATGTCGATGGAGCAGGAATGCAAACTGTCTGGCCAAGTCACACGCCTTCTCCTAGGCTTTTTTCCAAACCGCGTCAGCCCATATGTACCCATGCAGCGGGACAAGAGGAGTCCACAGTTTCGGTTTGTTGTGTTTAAAATACAAAAATTAGTATTTATTTTGAATTACTCTCTTTGCCCCACTCATGCAGAAAAGGCAACTCAAATCCCAAAGGGAAAATAATTTTTTTAAGGTAATTCTTATCTTAAAAAGATAAAAATTTTGAAAATTTTACGTGTTTTTAAAATTCTTTGAAAATTTTCTAAAGCTTCATGACCATTTTTGAAGAAAAAAAAAAAAAGATCAGTATTTGATCGAGTGTAGGGGTAGAATCCTTTCTAAAAATGTGGTCATTACAAAAAGCCTTATTTTATTAGAAAATTAACCAAAACACCAGGTCTGTATGTGGTGATGTGGCACACTCACTGAAATACAACCAAAACAAAGACGAAAACATGAAAAATTCACTTACATTTCTTTGTCTGAGGTATTTAAGGTGGAACCTTAGACTAGATAATAAGTACTATTACTTTTTCAAATTGTTTCTAAGCATGTGAAAATCCACCAAATAAAAGGTAAAAATAAACAAAGGGATATTCTTATTATGGAAATGTGTTGTTCGGAGTTTTGCTCCTAATTACTACTTTTTACAGTTCATATGTTAATTTGTCAGTGTGTGCTAAGTTCTCTTTACTTCCTGTTCATTTTGGGTCTTTTGTCACTTTTGGTATTGTATCTCTAATCACTTGTTTTTAGTCATACCGTATTTAGTTGATTTCCTGTGTCACCTTGTTGTGTCCAGCAGTTCTTCATCTCTAAGCTTCCCCCCCAGCTGCAGCCCGCATATTGTCCTCATTCGGGTCCTACTCAGCAGCAGTTTTGATGTCTTTGGAAATGTATCCAATGCCATATTTGTAATACGTGGTGTTAAATAAATTTTAAATAAATATTTCAGCACCCCAACAAAACCCAGGGGCTCGGGTCAGGTCCTGGTAAGCCCTTGCTAAAGTCCAGGCAAGCTGACAAGTGTCCAGTTGTGATGTAGATGTGTGTGAGCAACGACCAGGAACAAGAGCCAAAAAATGAATTATCTTCTGGCTTAAGGGAATTTTAATTAGAACGCTGTTATCTAATAAGATCCACCCCAAAGGTCAAAGGTTCTTATAAAACAAGGGCCGATAATGTTTAAAGAGAAAGAAATGACTTTACTAAGTCTTCAAATTCAGAAAAATGCACCCCTCTATTTCCAAGGTATTATTAAACTGACTCAATTACTATGTTTTTTAATCTTTTTAATTCAGAAAAAGAACATTTAATTTCATCATTCTTGTTGTCTCTGGAGATGCCCTAAAGAAGAAAGCTTGTAATTTTCTAGGGAAAGTGAGGCGCAATAAATTGAAAATAAAATAAACATCTTATCAGGAAAATACAGGGAGTTTCAACAACTCCAGTTGATCTTATCACCTGTTGACCTTTGATTGCTATGATTTAGTTAAGCAGTTTATGATTACACGCCTACTCCAGTTGCCATGTGCACATCCAAACTGAAAGTCAGATAATTACATCATAGCAGTGACAGCGTTAGAGATATAAATGAGGAATCAGCAAGATTCAACTAGGCTTTAAGAAGTGTCTGGGTCCACCTTACATAAAAGCAATAAAGATTTTGCAATAATCCACATCAAAGATCAAAGTTTGTGATTGTGAATAATAGATAAAACCGGTCAGTTGCCAGAGAGGATTATACATTAATCTTTGACTGCATGAGGGAACATTTCAGCTTCGTACACGTCATCTTCATCAGAAGATTGTCAAACACTGTAGTCAACCTCATACAACATGTCTTACGTTTTGTAAGGCATGTTTGCTTTTTTTTGCAAAGTGTAAAATCCAACATCTGAGTCATCCCGTACACGCACGTCTTTTTTTAAAAAAAAAACGCAAACACAATATTTTAATGTTTTTCTCTTTCAGTGTCACACGCCCAGTGAGCTGCGTGTGTTTTCAGACGAAATGCCCACAGCCCGAGAGCATCGATTGAACGTGGAGCTGGTGAGCTGAGCACCTCGGCCATTTGTTTTTAGGGATCCTCTTCTTTCACATCTGCTTTATGTTAGAGCCTTGAGGCCACCACAAAAGTCTTTCACAGTGGGGGATGGCAGGAGGAGGCCTGCCAAATACTGCAGAGACCATCAGCACTGTTGGCTAGAAGTCACAAACAATGGCGGACGTAAACTGTAAAACCCAGAAAAAAGAAACACGAGTCCTTTTTCCCAGGACACACAGTTGAATGTGTTTTAGATGAGAAATAGGGATTTTATTTCCAGAATATCTGATTCATAGCAATTATTTATGTCAAAACCTTTCAATTAGATCAATGAATGCAATTAATCCCCTCAGTTTCAGATGTTTTGGTTTATTTTCTTGTTTTTCTTTTTCAGTACGCTTTTAGAAAGCTGATCATCCACAGGGAAAAATTTGCCTGAGCTATGTTTAATTAATGACTTTTACAGGCTCTACAATGGATACATTAATATTGTACAAATCATTGCTGCCATTTTTAAAATAACTCTAATATAAAAAGATCAACATTGTTAAAAATAATTTGTCCAACATCTAGAGTCTTGGATTGGTAGCTATTTTAAGTTTTGCAACCATGTAAAGACTCAACTTTCTGTGGTTTAGGATTTTTACTGTTGGTGTAGATTCCTGCCAGTGACTTATTTCATTAGAGAAAGTCCAACCGCTGTTAAGTTGTGTAATTTTCCATGACACGTTGTGAAGGGAAGTCTTACTCATGAATAAAATATAGTTAAAAGTTAACTGTTAAAAAAACCGAACAAATAAAAAACATAGGAATCCTTTGAGAAATCAGACACAGATGCACGGTGAAAAAATAAAATACTGAATCCATCCATAAAGCTCCCAGCAGTAATGAATTGACATGTTGTTGACGTAGTTAGGTACAGCAATCAAAACTGCAAAAATACACAAAAGTGAAGGAATGAATTGGCTCACACATGCTTAAACATTTTTTACATATCTTCTTTTACCAGAGGTTATATTTAAGTAGAGATGAGTGTAACACACACACAACACTCATCCACTACTAGAGGAGCCACAGGGGGAATCTTTTCTTCTTGATGTTTGGCCACAAATATTCCTTTACAACAACTATTTTAATCAATAAGCCATGTTCAGTTCAAATTCAATTAACCAAAAAAAACAAACAAACACCAAAACCAATGCTGGCACACTTAATTCTTCATAAATGAAAAAGCACATTGGTACAATTGTCAGAGACATTACAAATTTGAAAAGTATGATGAAAAAAAATTATACGATGAGTGAATAAACATAAATACCAGTACAATGTTACTATATTTTTTTCTCTTCTTTATTTAGATATTTTAACGTTTTTAGAGTTTTCTAGATTTTGACTGTTCTGATCTTCTAAATACTATGATCAGGTTGGTGGTTGAAAGCGCCCAGCCCAGCCCATACCTCCAGGGCTCATGAAATCAGATGAGGATACTTTCTTTAAGTAGGACAGTTCCAACATCTGATCTGCAGTCACATCTCTATCCTGCTCACACACACACTGAGACCAAAGTTTTCTCTCTCAGTTCCCTGTGAATCACTCCCAGATGTGTTTGAAGGGTTCTGGACTCAGATATTGCAACACAAAATGACGTCAAAAGAGACCCCTGTACGAGTATTTCTTTCCATTTTTTCATCACTTGTGTGAATAACCACATTTACTCAGTCAAAGTCTGTGTTGGTTAATTTTTAGTGATCATTATTAATGACCTTGGTTGCATAGATAAAAGGAACTGGATATGTAAACAGAAAGCAATAAACAGAAAGCAGTATTAGTAATACAATCTCTAATTTAGAGTGCAAGTATCTTATCACATCTTAAGTGTCCCTTTACCTGAGTGGACTATTCAATTTCATTGGTTCTTAAAGGAATTTGTCTTATCAAATGTAGATTGAGACCCTAAAGCAACTACAGTAAAAACAAATATTAAATTATTTAGTGCGAATCAAGTTTTAGTCATAAATATGGACTTTGTTTTATATGCCACCCTAAGAGGGAATCCCTCTTAAGTGTCCACAGGAGCAAATAACTTTTTTGCAAAAGTATTTACACACATTCAGTTTGATGTGCCTTAGTATTCAGCCCAGTTACTTTGTTGCCCCTAGATAAAATCCAAAGTAACAGTCCTCACCTAGTCAGTAGCTAGAGTTACCTGTAATGTAATTTCAGTATAAATGGTTTATACTAACTAAACTTCTCCATAACTTTCTCCCTGACCTGCTCTGTTCTTTAGTCTTCACGATGCTGTTTGTTCACTAATATTCTCCAGGACCCCACAGAAAAGTTGTATTTCTACTAAGATTAATTTACAAAGAGTTGAACTCCATTTATTAATTATGAAACTTCTGGGGTTAATTGATCACCCCCAGAAGTTTTCATTTAATATATGAGATTTCATTTAAAGGTGACAGAGAAGATGGCATCGTATGCAAAACAACTCACATTTTTCAGCTCTTTAGTTGTGAAAAAAGAAATCTCCTTCTACTGCATAATTTTACATTACTCCATTTTGGTTTAGTCCCAGTAAAATCCCGGGATACATACATATATATTGGATCAAAGCTCATTCATGTCTCCTAGGTGACCTTTATCCCCATTTACACTTTAACAACCTTTTCCCAGACGTTTTATACAGGCTTCCGGATACGTTTAGGCAGCTGATACTGGATGCCGTGGTTTCCAGTAAACTGATACACAGACTGGTAACTATAAGTTGCTTCATGGTTAGGGTGTCACCAATTTGAAGTCACTGTTTGGAGGTTGTCAAGGAAAGATTTTAGCCAGACAGTATTTTTCTTTTTCTAAACCCATGTAGGTGAGTAAGTGAAGACTCAGACTGCGGAGGCAGCAGAGCTGTTTTCTTCAGAGCAGTGGTCACTCTGGCTGGGTGGTGCTATGGATTGTATGGGGTGAGGGGTATGCTGCAATATTATGTCGGCTCCAGTGAGAAAGAGAAAAATTTGTATTACATCATGACTGCTTGGGCACTCCACCCATCCCTCTTAGTTTCCCCATCTCCATGTTTCTGTTCCTCCCAGAGTCCCCCACCCACTTAGCTTTGCGGTGCTGCTGTCTGTATGTTTTTGTTTTAGTGTTACCGACAAACATTGTGTCCCAGCTGTATGTGCTGTCCTTCATGTTTCAAAAGAATGTATCTCAAGATGGAATACCTTCATCTGCCATTGTAGTTTTACACAAACGTTTTATTTCTCTTGCCACAACTTCACCACGCTTCTGCCATTTGCTTTGTGTCGGTCTACATCACTTCTAACCTAAGGCACAACAAAACATCCAGACATTTTTTTTCTAGCTTTTTTTCTTTTAGCTGAGTTGCTTTAAATGAGTTAGGTTTTCTTCCCAGTGTTTGCAGAAACGACTAAAACAGAGACTGCAGGCACACCCTTAATTACAGACGAAGACAAATTTATTGGCACCTCTGGTAAATATGGCTAAAAGCACAGATTAATCTCAAGCTTAGAACTGACAAAAGAAAAAAATCCAACCTCTATTAACAAAGGTTTTATTTACTTACCTCTCAGAACAAAACCACAAAGTGCTTTCTAAAAAAATCTTAAAAATCAAAAACAAAAAAGCTGAAGAAGAAGGAGATAAAGGTAACACTGAAGCAGCATAAAGAGAGAACAAAAAAATCATACTGCCCAAATCTACTTAAAACAATATCTCATTAAATTAGTCTACAATCTGAGCAACTTTTAACAAAAGCATTACTGACACAATTAATGGTAACCGGAAAAAAATCATTTTCAAATAAACATAATTCAAACCCTTTTTAATTCATATAGGTGAGAACTTGTAGTTGATCTAGAACACTAATTGGTAACCCATAAGGTGTAATATTGATGGAGATAAAACGTCTTCAGAGCCCCCATGTCAGAGGGCTACAGCAAAGAGTGCTATCTTGGGTCAGCAAGTCTCCATTATAAACCAGTAAACGTATCTACATGCAAACAATTCCTTGGAAATGATGGCTGGAAAAAAAAACAAAAAAAACACTTTTCTGCCCCAACATCACATGTGTAAACACATGGAGCTTGCTAAACTGAACTAGATCTTTAACTGAAAATGTAACCTTAGGCCAGGTTAGTTCAGAACGGGCTTTTCTGTTTTCTCCGGTGAATGTAGCATTAAGCAAATAATTAATATGTTGAAGGGTCTGTGGTGATGCAAACCTGTTTCTCCTTCAAAGCGCTCTGAGTTCCTCCAAGGGAATCTTATTTGAGTGCACAGTTCCACAAACGCTTTGTAATACCACTGGATTTTAAACAAAAACCTGATGGACGTTGCCAAAAAATAGAAAAGGAGTCAACCCTCAAATGATTCACTGGACACAAGATGAATCTTTTGCCATTACCAGAGTTTAATCTTGTGAATTGAGCTGAAGAGACAAGAGCATGAAAAAGAACCCAGGAATGAGGATGATTTAATGAGATGGTTGAAAGAGAGATGCCTCTTTATTCCTGGGGAATTTTCCAAAGAAAGACTAAGTGAGGACATATTTGCAAAAGTTGACATACAAATAAGTGATAATTGCACTGCCAGAGATTTAAAGCAATTGTTTCCATATTTTATTTTATTTTTTTGTTTTCACCATGGAAAAAAAGGCACGGAAAGTGAAAAATGTGTTTTTCTAAAATTTCGAGTGTGAGACTAAGCTACTGCAATAAATGGTTAATATTTTCAGGCTTTTCATTAATCTTAACTAAGGGTACCAACAATTTCTTTCTACATCTGTAAATAAGCGGCATGCACACATATGTGATCACAGGATGTGATCATTGACTGCAAATTTAAAAAGCTGTAACTCAAGCTGAGCTTAGAAAGGAAAAACTCACTTATGCTGATGTTTCCTTCTGGCTCGTTTCTCTGCTAGCCTCATATTTGCTTCAATGGGAAGAGATAAAATTAAATGATACTCCCACTAAAACTGTCAACAGTGTTATTAATACAATAAAATCTCTGACGACAGAACAAAGCTAATTAAATGTTTGAGACTGGTTCATGAAATAAAAGCAAATATTTACAGTAGCTGCTATTTGTTACACATGAATAATAAAAAAAAAACAATTAGGACAGATGGCAATCAGACTGAGTAACTGGGTGTAACAGGTGTTCTAAGGAAAATTTCATCAGAACATAAGCGCATAATAAAAGAGATATGTGTAAGTAGGGTCATTGTCACTGTGTGATTCTAACATGGGTTTCCTGATTCTTGAACTCATAGCTCTTAAATACTACAATAAAAATGGGAGAGTCTAGTTTTCTATTTAGCAGGTAGTAATATAAAACATTTTCCAGGTACTTCTGACTAAGAGCAATTTGAAATTCCTCCCTTTACATGAAGAACTATATTAGATTTTTGTGTGTGTGTCATTGTTTCAGCGTCAGTGAAAGAAGAGAAATCAAAAGATCATTTTGATTTCCCTGCAACAATCTGAGCTCATCATCAATGAACGTAGTAAGGAAACATAAAGTCGTGAGTTTTCACTTTGGACAAATTATGCCATCTTCTGGTCAAAAACGGCAAGTAAATTTAGTCAGAATCCAGTAACATGAAGAAAAGCTTTCTGTACATTTCTGTCAAGATTTTGTCTTTGTAGTTTCTACATTGACGAAGTTAGAAAAACGTTTCATTGCACAGCTTACTATGGAAAATGCAAGAACAGTTATGTGTAAGGAATACTTCAAGGTTACTAGTCTATTTTTATAGAAGTTTTTAAAAAATATATATTTTAACGATCAAGTTTATTTGCATAGGGCAGTTCAGCAACACAGCAGTTCAAAGTGCTTTACATCTCTATTGGTGTTGGTACTAACAGACAAATACCACTGATTTTGCTTTCATTTAATTTATACTAAGACATAACAAAATGTATTTTAGAATAAGTCATCATTGAAACATTTTTTCCAGTAATTCAAATTTATCACAAACTCTGCACTAAATGATGATTCCAGTCATTTTTTTCTACCAAATTTGATAACTTACAGCTACTGTAAACTTTAACTTTCGTTTCTATGCTTTACATTTCAATTCTACATAAGATCAATAAAAAATCCATCTATCAATTATCCAACATTGCAACGTTGGATTATTCATTATTGAGTAAGTGGATGAAATTGTGAAAGGTGCTGGTGGGTATCTCCAGCGGTCAGTGGGGGAGAGGCGGGGTACACCCTGGACACATTGCTAGTCCAACCCAGATCAATAATATATTTTTAATTTAAGAAAGGCCGTGTCATCACCAATACAATTTTGGAGAAGACTAGTTTGACAGTTGTTCAACACACAATCACTAAAACTCTCCACAAAGTTGGCAAGTCTCGTAGCTTCCTTGGCCTCCATGCTGCACAGCATTGGTTGGTAATGATCGCATATTTGGTCTTGAAACAAATCAGTTTACAAAGTCAGTTTCACCTTTTGCACTAAGTTATTGATAAAGCTTTTAAATTATGTTCTAATTTACTAAGATTTACCAATGGATAGCATGCAGTCTCATAACTAGTATAAATTAATCTGGGCATGTGATGATGTAAAAGAACAAGCCTCAAGTCCATCTTTATTTGCTTTGAATGATTTATTATTCAGACGCCAGTAGGGGATTTGCTCCCTTGTGCAATTACTTGGCAGAATTCAACTTCTTCCCATCAATCCAGCTCAGTTCTTGAACACACAATTAAAAAAAATATATATGGAAATGAACCACTTCAATGCTAATGTGCGGTGTAGCTTGTTTTGCATTGCAGTAGTTTGTTGCTGCGCCATAAGTCCAAAGTATTAATACTACCAACTACCTTAAAATAAAATTGATTTAAAGCAGGACAATATGAAAATTAAGGAATTAAAACAATATAAAAACAATTCACAACAGTCATATTTCAGAGCACAATAACACACTCTTTCAAATAATAAAAATAAACAAAGACCCAACTCTTCTACCAAAAGCAAGCACACTGCATGTTTAAGCACATTATCAGTCATACACCATGCTATACTCTGCATGCTGACAGAGAGAAGCACTACAACAACAGTAAATCTATCAGCTTATTTAACATTACAACAACAAAAAATTATAAAACAGGCATCTGAGTATTTTAAACTAAAAAGGAGTTCCATTTTAGTAAAGGAAGCAATGTAAAGTGACACATTTTTGCAAAGACCAGAGAATATATTTAACTTCCAATCTCACACCATTGCAAACAATGGAACCAGGTCAGTTCATTCCAATGCACCCACAAAGTGACACGTCAATTAAACAAAGCATCTTAAAGGTCACAAATTAAATCGCTTATTCCATTTTTTTTATTATTTAAATTGCACATTGAGTTGGTAGGGCAAGGAAGAAAACTACCTAAAAGATGGACGTATGAAAATGTCTGATGGGAAGTGTAACATTGCGATGGCGTCTCATGGGGGAGGAGGAGCCAGCACTCTCAGGTGGTC
This sequence comes from Alfaro cultratus, assembly GCA_903066825.1. NCBI lineage: Eukaryota > Metazoa > Chordata > Actinopteri > Cyprinodontiformes > Poeciliidae > Alfaro > Alfaro cultratus. The sequence continues at coordinate 62,985 of CAEFZX010029645.1, forward strand.
CTCATTCCTCTTAGCCTCTCAAGGAATTTGCAGGGAAGTAGAGGAGGCAGAAGAGGACAGGAAAGTAAATTAGCAACCATGTAGCGTGTGGGGGGGAAGGGAAGTAGACATCTGGGCTGGCCTCAAAAGCCTGACGGTGTTAAAACATTCATGTCCCGAGGTTTCAGTTTGTGGGGCCGTGGAGAAACCCGCTTAGACTCAGTGTCCGAGATTTCAATCTTGGGGGGCATGAATTTGGCAGGCTCCTCCACCCTTTGGCTGATCTGTGTGTTGGTGCCATCCATGGTAGAAGACTTCTGCAGCCCGAAGTAGGACTGCAGGGAGAAGCCTGGAAGGATGTGGTAGATTTTGATTAATAAACAGACCATTCAAGTTTAAAAGAAAGAGCTAAAGAGTTGTTTTTAAATATGTGTTGTTGCCAGAAACAAGCAATTTCCTATTAGTTTTTTTTTTTTATTTAATGTTTACTAAATATAACACGTTCCGTTTTAAGTCAGCTTTCCAATTCACAATTTCTTTATTTCTTGTAACTCGTTAACATCTAGGGCCTTCCTGTTTCCACATGCAACAGTAAACAAGCTATTTTATGCCTATGTACTTAAATCTTTTGCACCCACAAATGCAGGTGCGAATTGGGTAAACAGCAGATGCACTTTAGATTTTAATATCAGCAACAACAGACATTATGACAAGGTATAATTAAGAACAATGATTATATAAACCGTTAGACTTAAATAAATAAGAACATTGAAAAGCAATTAAAATATTTCTTACATGAATATGTGATAAAAAAAAAATATAAATCGTGGTGTCTTATTTCATTTCCAGCTCTCCCGTGGTCTTAAGAGACGGGTCCATTAGACCCTACGAGCTTTTTACCCCGTGCATGCGCTTTTACAAGGTTTTTATTTTTGCATGGTTTTGGGAACTGCCGGTCTGATTGGTCTATGTTGTTTCAGGTGCTAAAACTAAAACATATAAACCCCAACCACCAGAGTCTGATGGTTTGTATAACATCACTCACTGTGTACAAATGAAGTATTTGTCCTTCAATATGTCTGATGAGGGATACATGAGGAAAAGTCTGGCTTCACAGCTGCAGGTTGTGTCATTATCATAGTTAAATCATGATATCTCAAGAGCTAGCATCACAGTTAGAGCAACATTGTTCCCATCCACGATGTAGGACGGTACATTTAAAGCTCCCACCTGTGCTGGTTTCAGAGCCTGGGTCCGTGGGGGACTTGTGGACAACAGACCGGGTTCCAAAGAAGTTCCACTTATCCAGACCTCCTCCTCCTCCTTCGTTTCCTCCCATGTCTATGTTAGGGTCGGGTCTATTAGGCTCAGGTGCAGTAATATAATGGGTCGGACTCAGCTGGAACCAGTTCCTGGATCCCCACAAACCAGAAGAATGATTTAAAAAAACAAACAAAAAAAAACAGCCAAACAACACAGACGCCATATTCAAAGCTTTTTTAATCTACTGTTTTAATATTTAGGTTCAATCAGTCATGTATAATTGTGAAAATAAGCTAAATGTTTCACAAACAAACCTCACCTGCGATTAACAGCTGGTGATGAGATAGGGGTAACACTGGGAGTGACTGAAGGCGTGCCACTTGGGGTCGATTGTGCAGATGTTGAAAGCCTATCCTCCTTGAAGTCCCCCGGCATTCTCAACTTCTACTCAGGAGAGGAAAAATAAAAAATAAAATAAATAAATAAAAAAACACTCAATTAAACCTGCTGGTCTCTCAACAGGCTTATAAATGTGAAAGTTATACATCTTTTAACAAGTTCGAATGAAGGATGTCAACAAGTTAGATGGAGGAATAGCACTGATCCTATTTAGAAAGCAAACATTACTGAGTACACAATGCAAAAGGGCGGAGGTCGTTTAACTGGGAACTCAGGTCAAAACTAATGATAATGTGCGTCATAGTTCACTTGTTGTGGTGTCAGGTGTGGGGACATGACTGACATGAAAAAGGATACAATAAACTACTTGAAAAAATTCAAACACATAAAGATAAAAAAAAAATATGTACCAGGTTCTTTATCAAGGTAATTCTTTTGAATCCAACAGAAAATATTGGAAAAAGATTGAGGTCAAAGTTATTTTGAATAATCATTGACTATTCAAAGCAACTGTACATTGCATTTATCTGATTTTTAATCAACTCATATTTAGGCCTGCCACAATAATAAATGAGTCAATTCATGATAAATTAAACAAGCTTAATAATTTCCAACAATTTTGCTTACAAATCGAACGATCTATCTATCTATCTATCGATCGATAGCTATCTATCTATCTATATTTATTTTTTCCACTGAATACACGGCTTATCCACGATGCCAATGTCAGGGTAAAATTGTGAAAAAGTGGGGATCATGAAAGTCATTCTCACCCAGAGATTGGCCACCACAGAGTCAGGACCTTATTCCCATTGAGATTTTTAGGGATGTACTGGATGCTTTATGCAGGGTTAAGACTTTCCTCATCATCAAAACAAGATCTTGAGGTGGAAAATTGTATAATGTGCTCTTCACCCCTTTTGTGCTTTAGATTGTGTCTGATCATGAGATCATGTGTCTTCGTGATCTTATCATGAGATTGATCAAGCTGCTCTCCAATAGACTTCTACAGTGCCATATAACAGCAGGGGATGTCCTTAATCCTGGAGACCATCTAGTGTTATTTCCCCAAACCCAGAACTTATTTGCCCCCTTTAGCATTAAAGAACAACCCCCTTTCCTTAACGATAGACAAATGGCAAGACCATCAGTGTTGGGGTCCACAGAATTATTGGTACATGTACCAATAATTCTGTGGACCCCAACACTGATGGGGTCCACATAGGTGTGAATCAGGGATTCACACCTATTGTCAAATCAAGTCTCTCTTCTCTGACCAGAACCTATTGTTAGTCAGAGCAGACTTGGCAGACTCCTTTGACTCTGTATTTCTGTTCTCACCTTGCAAGATTTTAATAAATTTCTTATTTCTTCTTGTTAAAGCAATTTCTTCCATGAGAGTCAAATGAAAGAAACACTGGATGGAAATAAATCTTATGTGACATTGCAGCAGCTTATCAAAACAACCAGAGTGTGTGACATCTATATATGGTGGAGACTGTTTTGGCCAGGTAGTGTGTAAATGCTTATATTATTAAATTTATGACATCTAATTTTAGTTGAAAACATTAATAAACGTGTTTTGTATTAGGAAGGTTGCGTTTTCAATTTCCATATGACTTACTCACAAAAGTGAAAGTCACAGAGAAAAGAAGTGCAAACAACAAGCACAGTTACATCCCCTTATTTTAACCCAATAAAATAACATGATTTCTACCTTCATACGTTTTCTCCTATATAACAAATACATTAACTTTACATAAACAATAAAAGGAGCATCATTGATCTCCAGAAAACAACATTTGAAGGGTAAACGTGAAGCAGGAGCTAAACTAACCTTATACGTCTTCATTTTTAACATTATCAATTGGTGAACAGTCTGCGTTGTTTTAGGGTTTTGATGATGGTAATTGATTTAAAAGCGTTTCTAAATATTTGGCCCACAGTCAGGTCGTAGTAAATGCTTGCAGGCGACCACATGAGCAATCGACGGACGGTTAACTATTGTTACAAAACTATGATCACTTTAACCAACAAATATCCGTCTTTAATTAATCAATCTCGTCCATGTGATGTAGTGTGGCATAACAAAATTAATCAGAGAAACGTCTGGATACAGTAGTCTGTTTATCATGTTAGCTCTAGCACTAGCACTGCTACGTAGCTCACCAGTTAGCTATGCTCGCGGCCTCCTTTTGTAAGAATGTAGAATTCTAGAAATAAAGTACAGCTAAATCAGGACCGACCTTTTTATGATGAGTTTTCTTTGACGCCGCAGTTCCATAGCTCTCTTCATTTTGTCCATAATTGCTCGTTTCGGTGTAGGATTATGTCTTAAAAACACGACGATGTCAGCGTTATACACCGAAAACGGCCTTGTTTTGGGAGGAGTGCGATGATTGGCTCGTTCCGCTGAAAGAGGAGGCCTCGCCTCATATGAAGGGTGTTACCTAGCAACAGCACTGATAAAGCCTAGAACCCGTTGCGTAATTTGTTTATCAAGATGTTCGCTGTTTTGTTCACTTTAACAGCATCGTAGTGTTTTTGCTGAACATTTAATGTATAATTTCGCAATAAAAGTATGTTTTTGAAGAATCTACGCATCAGAAAAGGGAGTATCCGTCTGTGTCAGGTGTTCTAGCAACAACTACAACATTAAGAAACAACGTGGATCTGGAACAAGTAATTTGACAGGTGGTAAGAAGGAATCTAACAGTTAAAATTAGACCTGTAAACAGAACAATTCTGTCCACAAAATCAACCACACAGTAACAGGCACTCTGTGAATGTCAACTGTTATCACTCAATTTTTTATGGATCTCCCAATACTCCAAAAATTAGTAAAACATTTTATTTCCCATTGCTCTTAGCTGCATCCTACTCGACTATCAACACTTTTTGAATGTTAAATAAATAACATGTTTCCAAATGAAATGTCTTATAAGACAATTTATACTCACCATGCTGCATTCAACTATAAAAGGTCCATTGTTTTTCAGTTACACCAATAAATATAATTGTATTTTAATGGGGATTGATATAGCACACCAATACAAAATTAAATCAAATCTAGGCTTGATTTGCCTATGCCATCCCTATTGAGACACTTTACTGTCCCTATAGGCATGGACAATTCTAGACATTTACACAGTTTTACATTAACAATTAATTAATTGGGGTGCTGCATGTTCAACTTCAGGGATCCACAATAGGCTCTTTGACTCATAATAAAATATTAGCATGTTTTTGTTTTTGTTTTGTGACAACCACATGAAAAAGCACTGACACCCCACATCCACTACCTGGTAAATATGTCCTAGACCTGCCACTGCCTGTAGGGAATTTTGTCTCAGACTCTAGAGCTGTTACAATAATTGCCTTGGCAACATGGCACAACACAACATAATTTCATTTGATGATGCTGCCACCACCATGTCCTGCCATGGTGATTGTGCACATATAGGTGTACCAAACTTTGTAAATTGTATTTTTCAAAGAAACTGAAAACTTTATAGCCTCATCTATTAACGTCACATTTATGCTTAAGTTCAGAGGTGCCAAAGTCCAGTCCTCAAGAGCTACAATCGTTCAGCCTTTGGATGCTTCCCCACCCCAGCACTCCTAAATCAGATGACTGGGTTCTCTCTGGGAAAAGAAGCAAGTCATCTATTGAGCTGCATCATTAGCAGCTCAATAGATGCCAAGAAGCCTGCTAATGAGTCCTTCATTTGATTCAGGGGTTTTAGCCAAGGCACGTATCCTTTGCAAGATAATAGCCCTCGTGGACTGGACTTGACCACTCTGACCTATTCTAGTTTGTGTTGTTCTATTAGGTGAAATCTGAATGAAAAACATTAAAGCATGTTGTAATTTGAAAAAATATAAAAAACTCAAGAGTTATGCATATGTTCGAAGAATTAATGATTCAGGCTTGGACTTGCAGTAAAGTAAGGAAATGCAGTGCCTTATTTTACAGAAGTTTTAACACTCTTTCCATACAACTTTGTACAATAACGCTACTGTATTGAATTATTTTTGCTTTTTCAGATTGTTGTGATGCTTAGGGATAAATACTGCTGCCCACATTTGTTCAAACTTACTGGCAGTTTGCCATCAGCTACTCTGTGGAACTGGGTCTCCTCAGCAGTGAGGCCCTTGTGGGGGGAATAAACAGCCTCAGTCAGTCCTGCCTGGTGCTCGAACTTCTGAAGGTTTTCTTGGGATTGTCCTGATTGCAAATGGAAATACGGAGAAAGCATCTGATAGTTACATATTCTCTTCTGTTGCTTCACAGATACTCTTAAGATGGCTTAGAAATTTCTGTGATATTCAAAGGACAGTATGTATTTGGAAACAGAAACACAAATAATTTTTAAACGCCTTCAGTTGACTTACTTGACATAAGGGAACTCATCAGTGTGGTGGCTTTGGCCTTTACAACAGGCCCTGGGGACTTGGGTGGTAATGATGCTTCACACGTTGTTATCTTGTCACCATTCTCACTTACCTAATATCACAGGTTTATAGTTTAAGGAAGAAATTAATTTATTTCTAGAACACAAAGTGAGCAAGAGCATTCAAATATGCATGACCAGTTTGGCATGAGTTTAAGCAAAGAACATTAAGTACCCAGTTAAAAACTATCCAGGCTTAAAAGTGTAAACAAACAAGGAGCACCTCTTTGTTCCTGAACCTGTGCCGAGGGATGACAGGGTCTTTCCAGAAGTTCTTTACTGTCATGTCTGCAGGAGGGTGATGCATGGGGATATCCATGTGCTCATCATAGTTGATGTTGTGGCGAACTATTCCAGTGGGAGATGATAAGGCAACACAGAGGGCAGACATGCCAGACTCAAGCGCTGAAAAATGGCAGCAAATAAGCCAAAGCTTAGCATAAATAGATACAGTTTCAAGTCTTTATTAAAGTTAATGTGTCGTTTCTAAATACCTGGGATGTCTCCTTGGCCTGTGGCCATTTTGACACCAGAACAGTGGGTATTACTACAAAAGACAGAAGGCTGGCTCTCTGCTCAGTGTGACACACCTGCAAACACACAACATCACACTGTGATGAATGGTTGTGCGGCAACCAGTTCTGGGTGATTTTGTTGTGGCATTCAATAATCTCAAGTGGTATATGTATTACAAAATAAGTCACAAACCATTTCTCTTCTTTAAGCAAGCTGAGTAGTATTTGATCAGCTCAAGTTCAAACTCTAAATCTGGGACCACACTGCAAGACTTTCACAATCTTGACAAATTTTGAACAGACTGGTTTTAGTTTTACGACTGAAAGACTGGGGATTACACACTTAACAATTTCGCCTGCTGCTGAAAAACAGATTATTGGATTTTCCAAACCAACTAAAGCTCATAAAACATGTGGAAACTCTCAGGACGGCAACACTTTAAACTTGAAACAAACAGTGGCAGTTATAGGAGCTATTGTCAGGAATTCGACAAGATTTACCTGCATGCCATGTCAGCTAAAAATGACAGAGAAACTATTTAAAATACAGTATGTTAAGTGAATATTATTTGGATGCTGCTGATTCCATTCTGTTATACTATTGGTGAAAGTTTGGGGCATTTATTTGAGTTTTTTGTGGGTTTTAATGTTGGCTGCAAAAATATTATCTCTAACATATCAACATAATGTTTGAGCTGGAATGTGTAAATAAAAATTAAGAATGTATAATAATATGGGTTTATTCTATATAGAAATTTTGTCATTGTGAAATGTGATTTTTTTAAATTAATTCCTATTATCTTTGCACTTATTTGGTTTACTGCAATAACACATTTCATTATTTACTGTATTTTAATCATACATATCTGACAAACTTTCTGTTGTTTTTTTTTTATCACTATGTGACTCTAAATAACAACAATATTTAGATCATGAGAGAAGAAGTGGAGGTGGTTGAGGAATTCAAATACCTCTGTGTTCATTCAGACAACAGGCTGATCTGGAGTTGCAACAGTAACACTGTTTTCAAAAAAAATGAATTAGTTGTATTGTTGCAAATGAAGTCTTTTAAAAAGTTGGTTCCCCGCTCTCATTGTGCCGCAGCCTCTCTTTTAGACAGAGTTAGAAAAGGACAAATAATTATTGATAGTCAGGAATAAGTAAATCTCTCTTGAATGAACACAGAGCAAAGCTTGTTGGACCTGCTTTAAATAGATCTGCAGAGTCTGGTTACTGTACAGCAGTGTCATTAATATGAATTTCAGTCAGAGTCACTCTCTTGTATCAGCCTCCCTCAGTTTTCTGCAGAGCAAAAGTGGATGTGCTCAAGCAGACTGTTGTCTATATGGACACATTCTTTTTACCCATTTAACAGTAAACGCACACCTTAATCTTCAGGAAAATCTCAGTCTGTCATGTAAATTCTCCAGTTTTAACCATACAAGTTAATTTTAGATAGTTAAATAATAAACACTCAGAACTGTAATGTGTAATGACACATTTAATGACTTATTCCATGAGCAGAGGAGCAGCCAATGCACACATCAAAACTATAAATTATGAATATGAACTATGAATAAAATATCTTTGGCATGAATTCTGATCTGCTCTATGATGACCTGACTGCATGTCCCTTGGATTTAGTCTGAAATCCATTTCTTTCTCAGATAAGACAAAAAAAAAATCCTATGCAACCTGCAGACTTCTTTAGAGTTAATCTGATTTGCTATCAGTGGTAGCCTGTTTTATTATTCTGCTGCTGCCCAGAAACTGACTTGTTCACGTCATAAATAAAGGAAGCCACTTACAGTGACTTGCAAAAATAAAAACACATGTAAGCTACCGTAAACGTGCTACAGCAATAGCTTCTTATTCTGGAAAAGCCGGAGTTGAAATGACCAGGATCCCTTTTAACCTTTGCATTCAAAATCTTCTCAGCAGATTCAACCCTCATTTTTATGTGTGTCTGTGAAAGGTCCTGTACTTTTTATAGGTTTATATGTGTACGATGCATGTTATAACACTCACCCTCCTGTCAGTTTGTTAAAATAACTCACAGGCGCTGATTTCTGTGCCAATGTCCCGACGATCCCGCAGCAGCAGCAGATGGCAGGAATGAACGCTGCATGTTTGTTCACCGGTTAGTTCATCCATGACTTTTGGTCGAACAGCAAACAGACTGAACACGCGGCAGCAGTGGATGGAGCCTCTCTCTCTCTCTCTCTCTCTCTCTCTCCGTATCTTTTTCGGTGGCAGAAATGACCGTCTGAAACTTGAAGCCCCGCAGGGCAGAGGAGAGTGAAACGACGCTGCCTTGGTTTACAGTTCTTATTGTTTTATGCGGTCTGTAACTGGAGGACAAGTGTCATTAACCCGAGATAAATAACTAGGCCATCCTGCTATCAGAGTTTAGCTCACATAAGTAAGGAGTGAATAAAGTAGAGCTGGTGAGTTTAAGAAGTACTCCTTGCTCTTGAATCTTTTCATTATTTGCCATATTAGATATGTATTTTATTTGGATCTATTGAGACACAACAACAAAACAAAACATTGATCTGAAAAGAAAAGAAAGCTATTGTTTTAATTTTTTGTTGTTGCTGGAAACAAATGAAAAGATTATAGTGGGTGGAGCCCATTTCAATGCTCCATAAATAAAATCCAAAATGGCCTTCAGAAGTAATCTGATTTTTATTGTGAATTACTTTAATCTCCGTGTTAATGCAGCCATGCTGTGAAAGTCTCAGACATTTGTGAGAGAATATCAAAGTACAACAGCACCATGAAGGCCAACGGTCACTTCAGAAGCAGCCAAGAGCCTCATGGTGACTCTGGTGGCCAAGGGTCACTGCAGACAGCTTAGAGTAGTTTAGAGCAATATGAAGCCATTGGGCCAAATTTCAAACCTGTAACGTTTCACCCAAGACATACAGTAGTTGTTCAACTAATCTGATAGACTTGAGAAAGTTCAGTAGTATAATTGGATTTTCAGAGATCTCAGTCAGAAAATTAACAAAAATACCCTATGAAACTGAAATTCCAATTGAGAATTTGTAATATATTGATCAGCCTAGAGTTTTGTATCAATTCGCTAAAGTTTAAACCAGATTAAACCGTAGCACACAGATTGCTCTCAAATGTTAAACTACAAACATCTTCATTTAGTTTGTGGTATTAAATGTGAAATGCAAATTATTAGCAATAAACAATTATCAAATCCCAGTGGTTGAAAATCTTCAAACAGAACACTTTCAGTTTTGGTGGGATATAATTCCCAGCTGAACTCCAATTTTAGAGGCAAATTTTAGAGACAAATTGAACACAGCAATACGAAAGAAGAGCCTCATGGTGACTCTGGAGGAGCTGCAGGAATCAGTAGGTTATGACTAATAATCTTACACAGCAAAGACTCAGCAGATTTAAAAATGCATTTATTCTACACTTTTCAGATTTGTATTGATAAGAGTTGTGAATCCATGGCTATTCACAAACATTGAGCTTGTTTATTTGTAACCCTCAAATGACATTTAAAGGTTAAAACTTAGTTTCAAACTAAGTGACAGTGAGTTTCATGTTGCAATTAGTATGAAATGTAATGCTTAGTATTTAATCCTGATGCCAGTGTTAAGAGAAATTAGGTTTGTGTGTGGGTGTGAAAGTCAGCAGCCAATGGGAGTGAACGAAGCAGTGCCACCCCTCCAGGGACTTGAGCAGGAACATGTTGCATTGGTTGGTCATTGACCCTCTAAATGTCCACATGCAGCTCTGGTGTCAGCCGTTCATTGAGGTTACCCTGGAAAGCAACTCCTAACACGCAATGAAAGATATTCTGAGCATGCCTGAAAACACCTGACATGGGAAGTGACGTAACACAGTTCAACTATCTTGTATTTGCAGCCTTAAACCACATGGGAGAGCTGTTGTTGCAGGACGCAACTGTTTCAGGTTTCAGAAAAATTCAAGAATCAGTAATTTATTTGATTTCTTTTCTTTTTTTATTAGAAAAATAGCCATGAAACACAATAATAAAAATAAAATAATTATAAAAATGTCTTACTTCAGAACAGTGACACATAAAAACATGACATTCAGCATTGTTGTGCTGCATACACACACACATTTGCATAAATAAAAACAAATCTATATAGTTTAATATGCTTAGGCTTCAGCAGTCTTTGTTGAAGGTGCATTTGTTGCTGGAGGTGAGGGGAGGTTCATGCTCAACGTGGAGAGTCAGATCTGAGCTGTGGTGCTGCTGCTGAGCTGTTATTGAGACTGGTGGGCTTGGAAGTGGAGGCGGCCTTTCTCCTTCTAGAGATGACAACAAAGCAAACAGGATTTTGTTTAACACGGGGTGCAATTCACTCTGAAACTGAAGCAAGAGAATGGTGGGTGTATGGAAAAAGGCACATAGATTTATGTAATACTCACAAGACTTTGGTAAGCATCTTTTTCACAATTTGAAGTTCAGGGTTCAGACAGTAGCGGCCGTTTGCACTGGTCACACTGTGGGAATAGAAATAGAGAGATTAGCATAAAATTGAACAGATGAGCAAACATTCAACATCTAATTAACATGCGTGCATAGATTGTGAATCAAAAATAGTGATCTATGTGAAAGAATTGTTTAAGTAACACTTTTTCTTATTATTGTAAGGTGTTTATACTATATATATATATATATATATATATATATATATATATATATATATATTTGCAAAGAGAATTTTAACTTAAAAGATGTAACTTACACAATCTCTACTTTGTCACAGAAGATAGTTGCAGGGTAAATCTGGATGTCCCTTATGTCAGTCTTTGAGAAGATGCCGTTTCTGACACGCTGACAAAGGCAGCTCTGTCCTGGTTCATTCACTAAAAACAGATAAAAATAAAGTTATTACTCCAATTTGACAAATTCTTACAGTTTTTGAATTTCAAAATGCTAATCACAAGTAGAAACTTACGCTGAGCTTTAGAGATGCAGACTGCAACGGCCAGGAGCAGAAACACCTTCATGATGCCGGACATCTTTGGTTTCTTAGTTGAGATAGAGCCGCTGGTCAAGATGAGAGAGGAGCAGGTTTGATGACTTAAGAGCTGTGAAGGATAGTGGCAGTGGAAGCCCTCTTTAATACGGTCTTGAGATGCTTACCTCATCTCTCCTGTGACAAAAGGGAATTTTTTCAGACTGGAAAGTGAAACCCTAAAACCCACAGGAAAAAAAAAAAAAATAACTTCCGTTCATCCTACTCCCCCCTGCGTTCAATTTTGAGTTTGAAATTGGACAGTATTGGGCAAATAAAAACTAAACTAACCAAACGCATGATTATAGCACTGAGAAAAACATAAGTTGGTAAAGACTGAATTAACAGCAAAAGAGCAAATATATTAGATATTAAATTTAATTATGTATGACATAAAGACACAGGATTGAATTGCATTCAATTAGAAAGCCTATAACTAGAAATTAACATTTATCTCTTCTTGATTAGTTTTTTGTTTATTAACTCAGAACTTCATTAATCAGTCAAACAAGATATATTTTCAAGTCTTTATACTCTTCTTGCTGTACAATCAGAAAATAAAGTTTATCATTTTTAAAAGGTGAGATGATGACTCCATCCCTTGTGAAATAACTGCAGTTCAGACATGTGTGGATAATCGGCAGACTAAAGTGTGGGCTGTGATCTTTGCAAATGTTTTTTCATGTCTACACAGCAAGCAGCAGTGGTTAACACCTCTAGCAAATGCAACGCTGAATGAAATGCCAGTGGCCCCGGAAAAAAAAAGAAAAAGAAAAACCAAAGCAGGCTTTTTATTTCTTTCCACTGCAAATATGTGGGTTTTTATCTTGACATTTACTTGTATATGTGTGAATGTGGTCTCTTATCTGATTGAGTATTATTTGAATTTCCTCCACAGTGTTTGATATTTTCCCTCTCATCAGACACAGATCTTTGATTTATTTTCACACCACGTGTATTATCAGAAAAATGGTTGATTTTAGAACATAGCTTTACACTTGTGTTTCAGTTTTAGGTCCTCTTTCACTTTTCCCATGTCTCAAAAGTCAAATGGGATCCCAGACTCTGTTTCCTTCTCTATTTCTCACTGTACTGTCATGTAGCACAGGCTTTAGAAACCACAAAGTTTCAGTGTAACAAAAAAAGAGGTGACCAAACCAAGTTTAGCAACTTTTTACTAAAACTAAAACAAAAGGACAATACGAAAATGAATAGGACTCCTTTAATTCCAACCAATTAACAAATACATGGTGTTCTGTGTTGACAGTAGGTGTTAGGCCTTTATGTTTCACCAGAATGTATTCACTCAGTGTTAAACAAACCATGCAGTGTTATTTATTATTATTATTATTATTATTATTATTATTATTATTATTATTATTATTATTATTATTATTATTATTATTATTATTTCATTAAAAACATACCTGGATAATGATGAATTTCTGCTTTAGGATTTTACAAACCAAAAAAATAGGTATTTGTATAAACCCTTCTAATTTTATTTTGGGTTAATTCTGGCTAATGACATCACACTAGATATATGAATTAAGATAATCAATTTCACTGGACAAAATATAAATAAATACATTTTAAGGATGACTTAGATTAAAAAAACAATAAGGATTTACACAAAACAACTCTGACTAGTTGCTCATGCCTTACATGATGTCATAAGAGGCTGTCTGAGCGTTGACTTTTTTGAATGATTCAATAATGTTTCATGATTTAAAAAGTCAATATGAATGTATTTGATCATGGCATCTAGCTCTTTACATGGCAAATGTTAAAATGGGTCTTTGATGAAATGTCTGGCTGCTATCTTTAACTGTGTTACCAAAAAAATGCCACTCTTCTCATAAATAACAGTGGACAAGAGAGGCTTAATTCTTGCACAATATTCAAATTATCAATTGGTTAAGCTCTGATGTTGGAGTTCAGGCAAAATAAACATCAGAATTATGAAAACTATTCTTGGTTTGTCCTCTGAAACTAGAATTTCTAAGCTTCCAGTAGGAAACCCCAACAATATCAGAATTTATACTGGGACAGTCACAAATTTCTCACCAACCCCAACCTCAGAATCCAATATGGTTGGTAGCGCACACACACGCACGCACATTCATGTCAGATATTAAAACCTACACTTTGCACACCAGAAAGTCTTATGGTGAACATTCCTCAGTAGATTTTGAGTCTTTTGGAAACTCCAAATGATTTTTTGCAGTTTTTTCCCCTGTATTTCGCTCCATCCTTTTTCATGTCAACTCTGACCAACTACAACTGTTCCTGCTTAATAAAAGCAACCCATGACATGAAGCTGCCACCAACATGCTACACAGGGAATCTCAGCAGCTCCTCCAGAGTTACCATCTGCCATTTGACTGTTTCTTGTAAACATTCTTCTTGGCTGATCTCTCAGATCTAGCCATGTCTTGGTAGGTTTGCAATTGCACCACATTCACACAGACATGGTCTCTATTTATTTAACATCATCTAAATTCAGTTGGTTACTGTGAATGTTGTCTGACTGTGAATTTTTTAAATTTTGAAAATTCTGTGCTCTATTTCTCAGACCTGAAATATCCCAAAACTTGGTCAACTCTAAACCACACATGTGACTAAAGGTTTGTTGCGGGGGGGAAAAAAAACAAAAACTATTTTACCAAGCACTGCCAGGTGAAATCACTCAATCAGATTTATTCATATATTGTGCACAATACAGAGAGCTTGTAGGACAATCAATAATGAAGCAGGTCTGGGTGAAAAGCTCTGCTAGGCAGAGACAACACATGAGTTTTATACCAAGGATAAGGAATTCAAAACAAGAGGCGAGACAGTCTGGTTCTGATGCAGCTGTAGAAAACAACTTCCAACCTTCTACATGTAACCCAAATAGTTCTTTTGGTAAGAGTTCACAAGCATTTCATATAACATGATCAGCAGATGTTAACTTGTAGTAATTTTCCCCCACAGATTTCATCTGTAAATTAGTTAAAATGTATATATCACTTTGAAATGGCAATTAAGTATGATTGAGCATCATACTTTAAAAAAAATATATACTATTTATGTACAAAAACAAACCGTAAAAACATTTATTTGTATATTTCGATCGGTATATATTATAATGTTAGGTGTAAATTTGAGCAAAACAAATATTTAAATCTGGCATTTCTGCAACTATGGTCTTGCCTGACATTTAAAAGAAGTGAAAGGGACTTTTGTGTATTGCAGCATAGAGCTCAGTCTCTACAACTCTGATGAGCCTGTGGCCAGAAAGTGTGATCTGAAACCATGCTCAGTTTAAAATAAATGCTGGTGCTGACTGAGTAATTTTAATACTTTCTCATGATGACTTTATATTATTAAATGGTAATTTCTATTTTTGCCACTCCTATTTAGATTTTTGTTCTGACGGACTGACAGCACCCAGAAAGTTTAAATGTCTACTTTGTATTATTTTTTTATTGATTTATTTTTTAAATCTTCTGGTAATATGCTGTAGCTTTTGCATTTGTGGGTTTGGACTGTGCATATCAGTAAAATAAAAAATAAAAATAAAAAAACGCCTATTGAATATTTAGACATGATGTGTGGAGGATGTTATATCTTCCATTTACAGTGAAATGGCCTGAGTGGTTAATGGAAACTTTCCTTTTCCATTTTCTTTTTCCTTTTTAGTGACAATCTAAATCTAGTGGATGTACTGGGGATTGCCCACCACACGTGTCTTTATTGGTTTGTGTCCTTGTGAGTCAGACCACATTTCCACCAGAAGCCCCATGTAGCAATGAGCCGAGAGGAAAAAAATACGTCTGCAGTGTTTCTTCCTCTGCAGACCTTTCGTGAGCCGTCCAGTTCAGTTACACTTCTCATTTTTCTATAAACAACCTTTTTGAGGGAAAAGCCTGAAAAATAAACAGAAACTAGACAACTGAAGTGCAACTAAATTTGAACATGGACAATGAAGTTATAACTCTTGTTGCATTTTATAACTAAACTGAAGAATATAATGTCTATAATCTCAAAAACTTAGCCTTTAATTTGTGTGTACACTTATTTAAGAAGCTAAAAAGGGATAGAATTACTTTTGAAACAATAATCATTTAAGATTACTGTTCTCAACACTTTGCACAATCCCCTTTAAATGAGTGCTTGGTCTTCTCCTATGAGATTTCACATGATGGGAACATTGAGAGAGAGAGAGGCCTTTACTCCCTCCCCTTCAGCTCACCTCATAGGTTTTCTACATGACTTATAGGAGACCTGTTAGGCAAAATTCACTTTCTGCACATTTTGGTACTTCCATTCTGGTCTGCAGGGCTTCTACAATCAGTCCACTAAAAAGTACACTACAGCTTTTTTTGTCTATAATTAAATGCTCAGAATGATTTTGTGCAAAAAAATGTAATGAACATGTCTTGTGTAGTCCAAAGGAAGCACAGGTTGCCTGTAACTCAGGGAACTGATATGAAAGAGAAATAGGCCCACATGATCATACATGTTCAACCGTTCGTAACAGTCGGAGTGGGCTGCTTTTCCACATATTCCTCCTTTGTCTCAAACCAGATCAAGTTGAAATTCCCAGCCACAATGCTACTTTCCATTAGTATCGGTGGGAATTTGCAAAGCAAGCAATCCAGAACCTGGATTGCTTCTGGACCTGCTAGGTCTTTCCATTTTAGATAGGAAAGACCTAAAGTGTTAGTGTTTATGGTGGTGCCTAGACCATGTCAATTGTGTCTATTTATGTACATTAAGGTATATTTTGAGAGACTGAATAATTAAAATTGGCATATTTTAGAGGATGCTTCAGGTATTAAGGATTTCAGCTATTGACAGGCACCTGTGGTCTCTAACCCCAGTGGATACCAGGGGTTCGCTGTCATAAGTGAAATGCTCCTCTTTGTCATATGTATTCACCAGGAACATAGAAAATAACTGGTTACTAAATAAAAGTTTCTAGAAACTCTGATCAACGTAAACGTGCAATTTATGTTTTAACAACTCTTTGCTTACATTTATTTTTATAAAAATCATTTGAAGCACCAATAATAAGTGTGGCCTTGGTGATGTTTTATTTCTTAGGCTTTACATTTTTTGGCTTAAATTAAGCAACTGCAATACAAATTAAATTAATCTTGAAAGATTTACTGTACTTATTTTAGTCCATTTTTTAATGGCTCAGAGTTTTAAGATTTTAAGTCTTTATGATACAGATAAATAGTGACAGACAGATTCAAGTAGCATATATGGTTCTAGTTACACAACAATAACTTGTTACTCTAAGCTATTGTTTAAAGACAGAAGTTCAAAAGGCTAAAAAACGAGTTTCACTTGATATTTGAAGAAATGCTCCTTCGTGTGGCTCTTGACGGTGGCTCAGCGCTACCACAAAATGATTTAAAACTTCCTGTGTCGTCTTTACCTCTTCATCCGTTTTACATTTTTGACTTTCTAAGCCACACTTTGTGCTCGTTCTGTTGTGGTCAAAATGTTGTGTCTTATGCTTATTTGTTTTCATTTATATTTGATGTACTGGTGTAAAATAAGTTGTTGTTTTTTTTAAGGGAAATTGTGTTTCTGACATTCTTATGACTAAACATTGCTGCATCAGTTAAAATCAAGGCAGGAACTGACGTTCCAGTCATTGCAAAATGTGCTTTTCACCTAAAAATCCCCTTCAAAAAAATTATAGCAGAGGAGACCAAAATTATTCTCAAAAGCATCCTTCACATGTAATTCAGGTTTGAAAGGCTTTGCGGTTGTTAAGAAAAAAAACATCCTTGTTAGGTACGCTGAAGAAAGTGTGAAAGGCATCACTGCACAAGACCCCATAATCTCCTTCCTGTTTGACAGAAAAGGGCTTCACTGGAACATACACATTTCCAACAAAGCTTCACACCTCCCTGCTCATACATGTTCTCTGAAAATAATGAATTTCTTAGAATGAATGTATCGATTCTAAACCCTTCTAAAACAAAACCAATTCTGATACGTGTCAAAGAAAATGAATATTAATGCATTCCAATTGTGATTTATAATAAGGAGACCATAGAAGTTAAAAAATATTAAAAGACAGACAAATGTAAAAATGTTAATCTATATAAATCCTAACATTATCTACAATATCTTAAAATAACCCAAAAGCAATGGAAAGAAAAGTGATTTATTTCTGGGATATAGTGTTGATACTATATGTATGTACACTGAAAAGACAGAAACAAAATAAATATAATTATAAAGCTGGTGAAAATATGTGAAAAAGCCAAATGTCCTTTTATTTAGTTTCTGTTCCAAAGATAAAAAATGATAACTAACCTTTTATTGGTGTCACCCTCTGAGGTTGGACTGTATTCTTTTTAAGTTTTGTGTTATTGATTTTTGTCAGAGTTTTATTATTCCTCAGGCTGTTACATACTTTTGTCTTTTTAAATTCTGCCCATATTATTTAGATCAGCTCCTTGTTCCTTGTTTATCATGTTCCCACCTGCTTATTGATTCACATTAGCCCACCTGTATTAACTGAGTCATGGTATATATACATATATACTTCCAGGTTGCATTATTTGTTAAACGATCTGTCAGTAAAAGCACCAGCTTTCTTCACACCGTCACTTTCACAGACATGTGGCTCACAGCTTCAACCAGACAAACCCATAGCCAAGGTGCTGCTAAAGGCACTCTGTGTGATAAATGAGATTTCACAGCATGTCAAGTGACATCAAGAGCAGTATTGGTTTAGAAACCTCAATGTATTATCTATTATCTTCCTTTCCTATTGTGTGAATGAGATTATTCCCTTTGTTTGAGGTGTAAATGAGCACTAATCTTATGAAAGTTCTGTTTCTATGATTATGTTAGCTGAATATCACAAAGTGGTTTGATGTTGTAATTGGAAATTTTAAAAGCTAGGATGGCAGCAGTGGACTGGCTTGAAATACCATTTTTTCAACATAATTTAACTTTTTAATAAGGTTTTTTTAAATTTTCCAGCTAACTTAAAATAAGTCTAATCAGACCATCTGGTATTTTTTCTAGGCCAGAATATTAGTTTCATCGCTCTTTGGTTTTGCAATATTTGAATTCAACTGTTTGAATGGGTGACCAAATTGGCAAAGTAACATTCATTTGATTTTTGCTATACAATGGAGGTAATGTAGTGAATAAATCCCATAAACAATAATCAATACGTTACCATATATCCGTATATTATCTACACCCGCCTTTCCTTGCAGGGTTATGGCAAGAAGTGGTGGCTATTTCCAGCATTTATTCGGTGAGAAATGACATACACACTGGACGGGTTTCCAGTCCTTTACGGAGGTTATACGATAAAGTACACATAAATGTAAATGCAGTTGAAATATGTTATGTCGTGAATTGTGAAACATTAACATTTTCTGTGGTCCTCACTTCTTCAGTATTCTGTTAAGCACCTTGATGGTGGATAAAACAGAAAATACTTATATAGGATACTATATAAGATATAGTATCCTATATAAGTATTTTCTGTTTTCTGGATAAAACAGGAAATACTATATACTATATAAGGATAGTATACTATCCTTATATAGTATACTATAAAGTATGCTATATAAGCATTTTCTGTTTTATCCACCATCAACAAATAGTACATTTCCGCCCTCTTGTGGCTCAAAATAAAATTACTTTCTGTTTGCTGATAAAATGTGAAACCTATCATCCATCCATCAATCCTTCCATTTTCTGTGCACCCTTGTCCCTAATGGGGTTGGGAGGTGCTGGTGTCTATCTCCAGCTGCGTTCTGGGCGAGAGGCGGGGTCACCCTTGACAGGTCGCCAGTCTGTCGCAGGGCAACACAGAGTCAAACAGAACAGACAACCATGCACACACACACTCACACCTAGGGACAATTTAGAGAGACCAATTAACCTGACAGTCATGTTTTTGGACTGTGGGAGGAAGCCGGAGTACCCAGAGAAAACCCACGCATGCACAGGGGGAACAGGCAAACTCCATGCAGAAAGACCCCGGGCCAGGAATCGAACCCAGAACCTTCTTGCTGCAAGGCAACAGTGCTGAAACCTATCATAGATTCAGATATTTCAGGTCACTCTACAGTCATTGTCAGACTTGTCTCATAATGTCATTATTGTGAATGCTGCAGGCGTTCACACTAATAATGCCAACATTAATATTAGTGTGCTGTTGGCATATTAACATGCCAACAGCACATTAATATGCTAGTGATAGCATGCTATTGACAACAATTCATTTTACACTAGTTTTTTAGCTAACATCTTATCACACTTATTGCACCTTAATTGTTATCACACTAGATGGAAGAATTTATTGTTATGAAATATGGTAGCGACCTACACAATTATGCTTTACCTAATTTCAGCATGTAAGCAGCTCTGCACTAGATGAGCTAAAATCATTTTCTTACTCTTTATATTCTTCAACATATGATAAGCAGAAAGTTTTGCTTTGAAAGGATATTGCAGACTGTTTAACTTTTTTAATGTTTCTGATTTATACATTTCTGGGTTTTTTCACACTGTTGACCTAACAGGAGTAGGTCAACATAGTACTAGCTTAAATGATATTATTATTATTTTTTGGCTAGTTTTAGCTTTAACTAATTGCAGCTTTTGAAGTTTTATCTCATTTTGCATAGATTATGTTACTGATACTAGTCCTAACCTAGAGGCTATCATTAATATTTTAGCAAGCTTTGGCTTTTTAGCTCATTTAACTTATAAACTGTTATGACTTTACATCTTAGCTTTGTAAATAGTGTTCTGCACGAGTGTCTACTAGTCTTTGGGTCAGATTTTTGCATGACCGAGTGTTTTCACTCCTCTTCTACAGTTTTTCTATTTGCGTTTTGCAGGCTTTTGCTTTCGGCTGCTTCTGCCTATTTCTTACATCCACAATGCATTTTGCAGGAAATACAAATCTTCCTAGTTATGTGTAGTTTAACTATGACTCGTTGACAAGAGCAACCGTAATGAGTAGGCTCAATATGGTTGCCCTCGTTTTACATGTTTGTCTTCTCTTGCCATGCAGGAGCAGCAGAGCAACAGCCCGCATCTTGCATGTGTGGGTTCACTGGTGTCATTTGTGTTCAGCCTGTCTTCCTCCACACTGATGTTTACCAGTACAGGATCCCACGTCAGTTACCATAGAAACTCTACTGCTTGGCATCAGGCTTAGCCGAAAGGCTTGTTATTGAGGGGTTTCCACGGACAAGACCATGCAAAGATGTAACAGAGAGGAAAATGACAGACTGCATATCAAAGGACAGGTTTATTTGTTTTGCTTTACAAGTCATTACACACAATATATAAAACAAGATTGGCCCATGTTAATGTATTTACAAGATCAACAACAAACACTAAGAGTATGAAACACTGACAACATTTCTTTTCCTCTGTAAGTTTTCAAACATGTATTTCTACATATGTCAGAATCAGAGCCTGTCTGAGGCATAAGCTGCTTTGGGTCTCTTGCTCTACTGGGGGCCTCAGTTTCAATAAAGAATAGCTGAAAAATCAATAAATTGCAAAATAAATTCATGATTAACTACTCATGATTTATTCATGTCCACTGTTTGTCTCAAAGCTGGGAATATGCTTCATCATGTCAGTGTAGGTTTTATCCTGTGGCTTGTGAATGTGAAAACATCACTGAGAGTGTAAATATATTGTTAACTGGGTTTGTTGGTTTCCACGTTATGGTTGAAAACTGGTTTTGCATTCTACCTTGTCCCCTGTACGACCTCGGACCAGCTCTGCCCTGAATGTCTCATGCTCTGAAATGAAAAATATTCTGTGTTTATTTTTCAGGAATTTTCCAGTCACTGTCCTTGCACTCGCTACACTTCAGCAATAGCAGGCAGCATGCAGGCCCGAAGACGTGCCTCTCTCCATGCTGACCGACAGTCTGAGATCCACTGGGAGATTAAGGATTGTTGGGTGGGTGG
Source organism: Alfaro cultratus (assembly GCA_903066825.1). Classification (NCBI taxonomy): domain Eukaryota; kingdom Metazoa; phylum Chordata; class Actinopteri; order Cyprinodontiformes; family Poeciliidae; genus Alfaro; species Alfaro cultratus. Next base: position 84,590 of record CAEFZX010029645.1, read on the forward strand.
ATTGAATCTTGTTTCTTTTTCTCCTTTGTCCACTCGTCCGACTCCCCTGACCTCTGACCTGGGTAAGCTGTGTGCAGGGCAACTACTTGCAGTTGAGGTGTTGACGTCAGAGAGGATTTCAGGGCAGCTGCTCTTGCGCTGGAATGGTAAATCTGGGCTTGAAATGTGGGGGATGCTGTTTGCTCTGCTTCGAGCTGGGCCCTCCAGTATGTCTCCATGTTGACCTGCCAACCTTCCCTTAACAAATGCTTTCCTCACCCTTCCTGGAAGGGCTAGAAGGTTATTCTGATTTCCATAGAGATACTCCAATGGGTCAGAGTTGCAACACATAAGCTCGGCGTTCAGTTTTTTCTCTTCCATCTGCAGTGAACCACTGCCATTTTCCTCCTCGTTGAGACTAAACTCCAGCGGAGACAAAGCAGTCGTGATGAGTCTCTGCTGCACAGTCTCCTGACTTCGGGGGAAAACATCTCTGGCAGGAAAGGTGGGGCGGGCCAGGTGACAGATGGAGAGGAAGTAGTCCTCTGATGAGACACCTTGGGTGTTGTCAGCAAAATGAAATGTGTTAGCTTCATTTAGGTCTTTCACCATCTCCTCCATGCCCTCTCTGATTGTGGGCAGCATAACTCTCCTCTTGCTCAGCAGTCTTGACCTTGGCCGCATATCTAGAAGCAGGAAGGAGAAAATGTTTTTACATTTAAAACAACCTTAGGGATGCATGCAGGGAGTGTGTTTGACAATCAATACAGCTATTTGGTTCACAAGACTGAAATGAGGCAAACAATTGTTTTCACTATTATTTCCTTATTTTGAGGAAATTAATTTCAATTTGAAGCCCAAACTGTGTCTTAAAGACTGTAGTCAGGGTAAATGAATGAAACCCAGTTTGACTGGTCTTTATGTTCATGCTTATCTCTATTATAGGTTGTACCAATGACAACTCTGAAAACACTCACAGAAAACAGCTTTTTAAATATAATTCCCAACCTGCAGCATAAAATAAGCCAGTCCAGGTTTAGGCAGTCTAGTTTAGACTTTGCACAATTTTAATTTCCTTGGTCAACATATATACACATGTCAGATTTGAGAGTTTAGAAGTCAGATGTTATGCCACAAGCAAGCATTGGATAACCCTGATTAGAGTTACCTACTATGTCAAGACCAGATCAAAAATTATAATCTAGCCTTGTAACATGCATAATGCTTTAATGGACCATTTCTAAAATGCCATAATCTTTGGACATGACCACAGGGTATGCGTTAGATTACCGCCACATCTCTGGTGGTGTTTCCTTCATACCTGGTCTGACTAACCAACTTGGACACCAATAAAAAGGATAGAGAATTTTGAATTGAATCTTATCTGCGAGTTTTTACAAAAGAAGAAATATTCAGTTCCCGTTCACATAAAATATGTGAAACGGAGCTCTGCAAATTAGCAGAATAAATCTGAATTAACATACATGTCTTGGAGAAGTCTCTTTTTGTTTTATTTTGAACTCTCCTCCTTTCTCCTCATTAGACTAATGTGTTTTTCCAGTGACATAATCTGAAAGTTGCTCACATGATCCATAGCAGTCCAGAGACTGCGTTTCAAAACAGCTATCCACTGACTGCATCAATCAAGCCAAACAAACAAGTCTCTCTCTCCCTCTCTTGCTGCCTCTCTCTCCCGTTTTGGGCATCACCTCCTTGCTTATTCTGGAACTGCATCCCCAAAACACAACCGATCTTGCTGGATAAACAGTTGACTTTTTTAAATCCCCATCTCAGTCATGTCAAGTCACAGATCATGTCAGGCTGTGTTTTGCTTTCAACCTCAAGTGAGGCTCGCAACATATTTTTGTCTTAACCTTCGTGACCAAAAATAGAGTAACGCCTCAAACCACAAAACGCCTCTCCCAGTTTCTTCCAAGGTGTAACCAGGGCTAAATTTAAGTCCCTCCTTTGATACACAATGGCTAAAAATGGCTCCACGCTTGGAGCTCAAGGCTGAAACAGAATATATTGCCTTTACAACTAGTGCATGTCACACTCACCTGGTAACAGACGGCAGCTGCTGGTGTCCCTTTAATCCTTTCTTTTTGCTGCAGTTGAAATCTGAATCAGTCAGTTTTGCCTTGTTTCAGCTCCTGTGCTTGAATCCAGTAGTGCTGCTCTGAAGCATCAGCTGTCTCTGAGCAGAGGCAGAGGCTGAATGGAGATTTATCTCCTCCACACATCCCTCCTCCTCTCTCTTTACTCCCCCTCTCTCCATAGCTTACTTTTGGTTTGCCCTCCTTCCCTGCTTCTAAAAATAGGCACACCGTCCATTTCCTCAGCTCCAGCACTGACTCTGACTGTAATGATGGAGGGAAGGAAACAGAGGCAGGGAAAAAGAGGGAAAGTTAAGGAAGAGACAGAAAAGAAGAAGAGGACAAACAAAAAAAAAAAGAAAAAAAATTATATATATATATTGTTGTTTTTTGGCAAACTTATTCATACTTAACTTGATAACTTTTGTCCAAATAAAAGGGTACAAGCTTCAAAAACAGCTGATGTTCATGTGTGCAGCTTGGAACGCTCAAAATGTTGATTAGCTGACGTGCATGTGAGAGCTCTGCACATGGCTGCTCTGCCTGGGAGACCAATGTGTGCATGCACATCATGACTGCATAGCAGAGATCTATAAGAAGAATTTCATGTGACTCAATACATGGCACATGAGTCACCCATTCCTCTTCAGACACACATTTTTAGCCCTTTAATACTGCTGTAAGCCTCATTTCTTTTTTTCACTGACATCTAAAGTGGCATGCAAAAGTTAGCAAACCCGCATTGTACACACAAGATTTTTGTGATGGACCAACACAAAGTAGTGTATAACTGAATGATGCCTTCAAACAATGTTCATAAACTAACAGATGAGAAGAGTGGAGTTCATATGCATTCAGCCCATTTTACTATGATGAATCTAAATAAAATCCAGGGCATTAATGTCTGAAGAGGACACCTAATTAGTAAATCGTCAACTTGTGTGAAATCTATTCGACGGGTAATAATTGAAGAAAACTTGTTGCAAACATTGCAAAAATACAGCGCTCCAAGGCATATTTATGTATTAGAATGGCTCTGTCAAAGTCCGTACCTAAACCTAATTGCAAATTCATTCCAAGAGTTTAAAATAGCTGTTTACAGAAACTTTCTATCCAATCTGACTGAGTTTAAGCCATTTTGCAGACAAGAATGTCCATCCATCCATTTTCTTACACCCTAGCGTGGACGGGAGGGCTGGTGGACTGTGGCAGAGAAGCCATGCATGCACAGGGAGAACATTAAAGCTCCATGCAGAAAGCCGCGGGGCCGGAAATTGGACCCAGGACCTTCTTGCTGCAAGGCAACAATGCTACCAACTGCACCACTGTAAAGCGAACAGTGAAGAACGTGACTTAATAAAGTCTCCAGATGTGCAAAACTGTTGTTTTTAAAGAGACCTAGCATATCATAGGACTAAATACATATAGGCATCTTGGAAGACATGAAGACGGATGTTAATTTAAATTTTTTTTAATTTCCTTTATTTAATCAGGGAAACCCCGCTGAGATCAGGATTTCATTTTCAAGAGGGACCTGGGTAGAAGTCTGCAATACACAGCAACCTGGTTACAATAGTTAGCAGCTATAGTTGCTATCTAGTGTGACTGAACTGATTTTTTTGCAATGAAGAATGAGGAAAATATAAGTGTAAAGCTTTTAGAGATATTGCTCAATAGATTTGCAGATCTAATTACAGAGAAATGTTGCTCCACAAAAAATTGACTCTATATAACTGAATACAAACATATGCTGCCACACTTTATTACATATAAAATCATAATAAAGCACCATAAAATATCTTTGTGTATTATAGAAAAAAAAAATTAAGAGTATGATCATAAAATACTGGAGGAAAAAGGTTTTCATTTGTGGTCACAGAACTAAAAATACATTGTGGTTAAAAACAGAGAGAAAAAAAATCCCATTTTCAGGAATCGGTGCTGTTATAAAAAGATTTATCACATTGTATTTATAGAAATACAAAATGATTTCTATAACTTTGTACCAAGAGTCCAAAGTTATTCCTATAACTTTATGTTTTTTTGTGTGACTTTTTGTGTGGCATAGAGACATGATCATGATGATGAACCTGCAAATGGTACAGAGAATTGTTTTTGTATTTTCTGTGCACCATTATAATTATTATTTTATTTTTCTGTGCCTGTTTTTTGATTGAAATTTAATTTTAAGGACAGTTTCTCCAAATTTTGCGTTGTAAATTATTTTGAATTCATGTAACAAGCTGCTGGTTTACTTGTTTTTCCATATAACAGATCACAAGGATTTCTCTGGAGCCTCTGACCACATCAAAGGTCAGTCATGGGTTTTCAAACATGATCAAATACTGTATGACTCCTAACTGCTGAGAGAAAACCGAAAATTTCCCATTCGCAGATTTAACAACCAGCTTTTGTTGGGATGTTAACACAGTTAGCGGTAATCAAATTTCAAAGTAATCTAAATCCCACATATAGAATAAATGTTTCTTTCAAGTTTATGGAGAACGATGAACTGTTTTTGTGACTGTGTCTTCGAGGAAAACACAGTTTTAAGTTCTTGCTGACCTAACGGCATACTGTGGTTGCAATTATAGATGAGTAAATAGACAAAGAAGTAAACAATGCCTAATGTTTGTTATTCTCACAATCGTTGACATGACAAAAACCAGACCTTGGCTGATTCAATATGCCACCAAAGTCTAATTAAAGATCATTTTCCACTTCAAATGCTCTTCTAGCAGGTTAACCTTCACCCAATATATATTTTTCATTTATTAGCTTTGATACGGTTGCCAGTTACTACCAGAGAGGACAAAAGCATCATCAGGTAGTATAAACAAACATACAGATTTAGGTGGCTTACTGGCCTTTACAATGTTTGCAGAAACACTCTCTACACTACGTCACACAAACACCAAACCTGTTTAATGCAGACTGCATTCCCACTCCTGTGTACCAAGCTAACAAATGCTCTCAGAAAAGCTAACTTTTATAAATACACATCTAAAAGAGGGTAGAATAGTATTCTATCCCCTTTAGCTTGACACCCCCAAATGAAATCCGGTGGAAAGAATTGTTTTTGAAGTCACCTAATCAGCAAATATAGCTTAAAATGTTTTAATTTACTTTCATTTTCTTCAAATATTTTTTTATTGCAGTAGCATAACCTCACCTGAAAACTTGAGAAACAATACCTTTTGTACTTGCAGTAGGTAACTTTTATAAAAATTTGTTTTTGTCACACTTGTTAAAACTGTCACCATGTCCTCCTGACAGTATGAAACAGATAATCTGCTTAAAGAAACTCAAGCTCCTCTACCTCCTCCACCAGATCTGTTGTGGAAGAAAACATTTGAAAACAAATTTTGAGACATTTTTAAATAATTGTTACAGATATTCTCTGTCCACACCCCTTCTCCTGTAAAATCAGCTGCCTCTTTTCCTATATATGGGCAGAAGGATTCAACTATGAAGAAATGGTGCTTAGTGCATA